>JASVEB010000055.1:0-22500 GCA_036983795.1 Megachile lagopoda | reverse complement strand
GGTTGGTGTGTGTTGGTGGGTTGTGTTGTGGTGGGGGGTGTGGGTGTTGTGGTTGTGGTGGTGTTTGGTGTGGGTGGTGTTGGGTGGTTGTGGTTGGTGTGGGGTTGGTGGGGTGTTGTGTTTGGGTGTTGGTGGTTGTGTTTGTGGGTGTGGTTGGTGTTGGGTGGGGTGTGTTGTGGGTGTGGTGTGGGTGTTGTTGGGTGGGTTTGTGGTGGGTGTTGGTTGTGGGTTGTTGGTGGTGTTGTGGTGGTTGTTGGTGTTGGTGGGTGTTGGGTGTGGTGGGTTGTGGTTTGGTGGTGTGGGTTGTGGTGTTGTGGGTGTGTTGGGTGTGGGTGTTGGTTGTGTTGTTGGGGTGGGTGTGGTGTTGTGGTGGGTTGTGTGGTTGTGGTGGGGTGTTGGTGGGTTGTGTGTGTTGGGTGTTGGTGGGTGTTGTGGTGGTGGGTGGGTTGTTGTGGTTTGTGTGGTTGGGTTGGGTGTGGGGTTGTTGGTGGTGGGTTGTGGTGGTGTTGTGTGTGGTTGTGTTGGTGGGTTGGGTGGTTGGGTGGTGTGGGGTGGTGTTGTGGTGTTGGGTGGGGGTTGGTGGGTGTTGTGTGGGTGTGGTTGGTGGGGTTGGTGTGTTGGTGGGTGTTGTGTTGGTGGGGTGTGGGTGTTGTGGTGGGTGGTGTTGGTGTGTGGTGGGTTGGGTGTGTTTGGTGTGTGGGGTGTGTGGGTGTTGTTGGTGGGTGGGGGTGTGGTGTTGTGGGGGGTGTGGGTGTTGGTGTGGTGTTGGGTGGTTGTGGGTGGTGTGGGTTGGGGTGTGTGGTGGGTGGTGTGGTTGTGTGGGTGTGGTGGTGTTGGTGGTTGTGTTGGTGGTGTTGGTGTGTTGTGGGGTGTGGGTGGTGGGGTTGTGGGTGTGGGTGGGTGTTGTGGTGGGGTGTGGGGTGGTGTTGTTGGGTTGTGTGGGGGTGTGGTGGGGGGTGGTGGGGTTGGGTTGTGTGGGTGGGTGTTGTGGTGTGGTGGGTGTGGGTGTTGGGTGTTTGGTGTGTTGTTGTGGTGGGGTGTTGTGGGGTGTGGTGTTGGTGTGGTTGTGGGGTGGGTTGTTGTGGGGTGTGGTTGTGGGTGGTGGGTGTGGTGTGTGGTTGGGTGTGGTTGTGGTGGGGTTGGGTGTGGGGTGGTTGGTGGTGGGTGTGGTGTTGGTGTGGGTGGTTGGGGTTGGTGTTGGTGTGGGGTGTGTGGGTGTGGGGTTGTGGTGGGTGGTGTGGGTGGTTGTTGGTGGTGTGGTTTGGTGGGGTGTTGGGTTGTGGTTGTGGGTGTGTTTGGTTGGGGGTGTGGGTGGTGGGTGTGGGTGTGGGGTGTGTTGGGTTTGGGGTGTGGTGTTGGGTGTGGGTGTTGTGTTGGTTGGGGGTTGTTGGTGTTGTTGGGTGTGTGGGTTGTGTGGGGTGGTTGGTGGGTTGTGTGTTGGGTGGTGGGGTGGGGGTTGTGGTGTTTGGTGTGGTTGGGTTGTGGTGGGTTGGGTGTGGTGTTGGGGTGGGTGTGTGGGTGTGTTGGTGTGGTGGGTGGGGTGTGTTTGTGGGTGTGGTGTTGTGGGTGGGTTGTGGGTGTTGGGTTGTGGTGTTGGGTGGTGGGTGGTTGTGGGTGGTGGTTGTGTTGGGTGGTTGGTGTTGGGGTTGTGGTGTTGTGGGTGTGGGGTGGTGTTGTGGTGGTTGGGTGGGTTGTGTTGGGGGTGGTGTTGTGTTGTGTTGGGTGTGTGGGTGGTGGTTGTGGTGGGGTTGTTGGGTGTTGGTGGTTGGGTTTTGTGGGTGGTGTGTGGTTGGTGTGGGTTGGGGTGGTGTGTTGGTGGTTTGTGGGTGGGTGTGTTGTGGGTGTTTGTGTGTTGTTGTGGGTGTTGGTTGTGGTGTGGTTGTTTGTTGTGGTGGGTGTTTGTGGGGTGTTGTGTGTGGGTGTGTGGTTGTGTTTGGTTGGGTTGTGGGTGTGGTGGTTGTGGGTTGGTGGTTGTTTGGGGTGTGGTGGGTTGTTGTGTGTTGTGGTTGTGGTTGGTTGGGGTGGTGTTGGGTGTGTTGGTGGTTGTGGTGGTGTTGTGGGTGTGGGTTGTGTTGGTGGGTGTGGTGGGGTGTTGTGGTTGGTGGGGTGTTGTGGTGTGGGGTGTTGGTGTGTGGTGGGTGTGGGGGTGGTTGTGGTGTGGGTGGTGTTGTTGTGGGTTGTGGTTGTGTGTGTGTTGTGGTGTGGTTGGTGTGGTTGTGGTTGTGGTGGGTGGGGGTGTGGTGGTGTGTGTGGGTGGGTGTGGTTGTGTGTTGGGTTTGTGTGGGGGTTGTGGTTGTTGTGGTTGGTGGGTGTGGTGTTGGGGTGTGTTGTGTTGGGGTTGGTGGTTGTTGGTTGTTGTGTGTGGTGTTGGTTGGGGTGTGTGTTTGTGGTGTGGGGGTGTTGTGTTTGGTTGGGGTGTTGGTGGGTGTTGTGGTGGTGGGGGTTGTGTGTTGTGGTGGGTGTGTTTGGGTGTTGTGTTGGGTGTGGGTGGGTTGTGTTGTGGTTGGGGTGTTGGGTGGTGTGTTGGTGTTGGTGGTGTTGGTGTGGTTGGTTGTTGTTGGTGGGGTGTGGTTGTGGTGTGGGTTGTGTGGTTGGTGGGTGGTTTGTGGTGTGGTGGTGGGGTGTTGTGGTTGGTGTTGTTGGGTGGTGGTGTGTTGTGGGTTGGTGTGTGGGTGGTGTGGGTGTTGTTGGTGGTGTTGGGTGGTGTGTGTGGGGTGTTGTGGGTTGTGTGTTGTTGGGTGGGGTTGGTGTGTGGTTGTTGGTGGTGTTTGTGGGTGGTGTGTTGGTGTTGTGGTGTGGGTGGTTTGTGGTGTGGTGTTGTGGTGTGGTTGGTTGGGGTGTGGTTGTGGTGGGTGGGGTTGTGGTGTGGTTTGTGGGGTTGGTGTGTTTGGTGTTGGGGTTGTGTTTGGTGTGGTTGTGGTGGTGGGGTGTGGGTGTGGTTTGGGGGTGTGTTGTGTGGGTTTGGTGTGGTTGTGTGGTGGGTGTGGTGTTGTTGGGTTGTGGGTGTGTGGGTGGTGTTGTTGTGGTGGTGGGGTGTGTTGGTGTGGTGGTGGTGGTTGTGGTTGTGGTGTTTGGTTGTGGTTGTGGGTGTGGGGTGTGTGGTGGGTTGTGTGGTGTGTGGGTGGGGGGTTGGGTGTGGGGTTGTTGGGGTGTGGGGTGTGTGGGGTTGGGTTGTTGTGGTGGTGTGGGTGTGTGGGTTGGTGGGGTGGTGTGGTGGTTGGGGTGTGGTGTGTGGGTTGTGTGTGGGTGGTGGTGTTTGGTGTGGTGTGTTGGGTGGTGTGGTGTTGGGGTGGTGTGGTGTTTGGTGGTTGGGTTGTGGGTGTGGGTGTTGTGGTGTGTTTGTTGTGGTGGGTGTGGTGTGGTGGTGTTGTGGGTGTTGTGGTTGTTGGGGTGTGTGTGGGGGTGTGGGTGTTGGGTTGTGTTGGTTGTGGTGTGTTGGTGTGGGTTGTGTGGTGTTTGTGTTGGTGGGTGGTGTGTTGGTGGTGGGTGTTGGGTTTGGTGTGTTGTGGTGGTGTGGTTGTGGTGGGGTGTTGTGGTTGGGTTGTGTGGGTTTGTGGGTGGGGTGTTGTGGGGTGTGGGTGTGGTTGGGGTGGTGGGGGTGTGGTGTGTGGGGGTGTTGTGTTGTGGGTTGGGTTTGTGGTTGGTTGGTTGTGGGGTGTGGGGTGGTGTTGTGGGTTGTGGTGTGGGGGGTGTGTTGGGTGGGGTGTGGTGGTTGTGGGTGGGTGTGTGGGGTGTTGGTGTTGTGTTGGTGGGTGTGGGTGGTGTTGTGGGTTGGTGTTGTGGTGGTGTGTGGTGTGGGTGGGTGGTGTGTGTGGGTTGTGGTGTGGGGTGTGTTGGTTGTGGGGTGGTGTGTGGGTGTTGGTGTGGTTGGTTGTGGGGTGGGTTGGGGTTGTTGGTGTTGGTGGTGTTGGGGGTGGGGTTGTGTGTGGTGTGTGTTTGGTGTGGGTGTGTTGGTGTTGGGTGGTGTGGGTGGTGTGTTGGGGTGTGGTGTGGGGTTGGGTGTGGGTGTGGTTGTGGTGTGGGTGTGGGTGGTTTGGGTGTGGTGGGTTGTGGGTGTGGTGGGGTGTGGGTGTGGGGGGTTGGTGTGGTGTTTGTGGTGTGGTGGTTGGGGGGTTGTGGTGTGGGTGTTGGTGGGTGTTGTGTGGTGTTGTGGGTTGTTGGGTGGGGTGGTGTTGTGGGGTTGGTGGTTGGGTGGGTTGGGTGGGGTGGGTGTTGTTGGGTGGGGTGGTGTGGTGGGTTGTGTGTGGGTTTGGTGGTGGGTGTGTTGTGGGTTGGTGGTGTGTGGTGGGTGTGGGTGTGGTGTGGTGTGGGGGGTGTGTTGGTGGTGTTGTGGTGGTGTTGTGGGTGGGTGTGGGTTGTGGGGGTGTTGGGTGGGGTTGTGTTGGTGTGTTGTGGGTGGGGTGTGGGTGGTTGTGGGTGTGGTGGTTGTGGTGGGGTGTGTGGGTGTTGTGGGGGTTGGTGTGGGTGTGGTTTGGGGTGGGGTGTTGGTGGGGTGGGTGTGGTGGTGTTGGTGGTTGTTGTGGGTTGGTGTTGTGGGTTGTGGGGTGGTGGTGGTTGTGTGTGGTGGGGGTTGTGGTTGTGTGGGGTGTGTGGTGGTGGGGGGTTGTGGGTTGTTGGGTGTTGTGGGTGTGGTGGGTTGGGGGTGTGGGTGGGTTGGTGTGTTGGGGGTGGTGTGGGGGGGGTGTGGGTGTTGGTGGTTGGTGTGGGGGTGTTGTGTTGGTGGTGGGTTGGGTGTGGGTGTGTTGGGGGGTGGTTGTGGTGTGGGGTGTGGGTGGGGTGTGGTGTGGGTGGGGTGTGGTGGGTGGTTGTGGGGGGGTGGGTTGGTGTTGGTGGGGTTGTGGTGTGGTTGTGGGTGGGGTGGGTGTGGTTGTGGGTGGGGTGTGGTTGTGTGTTGGGTGTGGGTGTGGGTGGTGTGGTTGGTGTGGGGGTGTGGGGTGTGGGGTTGGGTGGTGGGGTGGGTTGGGGTGTGTGGGTTGTTGTGGTGGTTGGGGTGGTGTTGGGTGGTGTGGGTGTGTTGTGGGTGGGGTGGTTGGTGGTGGGTTGTGGGTGTGTTGTGGGGTGGTGGTGTGGGTGTGGGTTGGTTGTGGTGGTTTGGTTTGGGTTGTGGGGGTGTGTGGTTGTGGTTGTGTTGGGGTGGTGGGTGTTGTGTTGGGTTGTTGGTGTGTTGTGGGTTGGTTTGTGGGTGGTGTGGGTGGTTGTTGGGTGTGGGGTGGTTGTTGGGTGGTTGTTGGTGTGTGTTGGGTGGTGGGGTGGTTTGTGGGTGGTTGTTGGTGTGGTGTGGGGGTGTGTTGGGTTTGGTGTGTGGGGTGGGTGGGTTTTGGTGTTGGGGTTGTGTTGTGGGTGGTGTTGTGGGTTGTGGTGTGGGTGTTGGTTTGGTTGTGTGGGGTTGTGGTTGTGGTGGTGTGGGGTTGTGGTGTTGGGTGGTGTGGGGTGTTGGTGTGGGTGGTGGTGTTGGGGTGTGTGGGGGTGTTGGTGGTTGGGTGGTTTGTTGTGTGGTTGGGGTTGGGGGTGTGTTGTGGGTGTTGGTGGGTGGGTGTTGTTGTTGTGGTTGTGGGTGTTGGTGGGTGGGTTGTGGTTGGGTGTGTGTTTGTTTGGTGTTGGTGTGTGGGTTGGGTGTGGGTTGGTGTGGTTGGTTTGGGGGTGGTGTGGGTGTTGGGTGGTGTGGTGGGGTTGGTGTTTGGTGGGTGTGGGTGTTGTGGTTGTGGTGTTGGTGTGGTGTGGTTGTGGTGTTGGTGGTGTGTGGTTGTTGTGTGGTGTTGGGTGTGGTTGGTGTGGTTTGTGTGTTGGGTTGTGTGGTGTGTTGGGTGGTGGGGTGGTGTTGTGTTTGGGGTGTTGTTGTGTGGGTTGTGGGTGGGTGTTGGTGGGTGTGGTTGTGGTTGTGTGGTGGGTTGTGTGGGTGTGGTTGTTTGTTGGGTGGTGTGTTTGTGTGGTGGTGTTGTGGGTGTGTGGTTGTTGGGGTGGTGTTGGGTTGGTGTGGTGTGTTGTGTTGGGTGGTGTTGGTGTGGGGTGTGGTTGTGGTGTGTTGTGGTTGTGTGGGGTGGGGGGGGTGGTGTTGTGGGTGTTGTGGTGTTGTGGGTGGTTGTTGTGTTGTGGTGTGGTTGTGGGTGTGGTGTTGGTTGGTGTTGTTGGGTGTGGGGGTGTGGGTTGGTTGTGTTGGTGGTTTGTGTGGTTGTGTGGTGGGTTGGTGTGGGTTTGGGTTGTTGGTTGTGGGTGTGGGTTGTTGTTGGTGGGTGTTGGTGGTGTTGGTGTTGGTTGTGGTGTTGTTGTTGGGTGTGGTGTTGGTGTGGTTGTTGGTTTGGGGTGTTGGGTTGGTGTGTTGTGTTGGTGTGGGTGTTGGTGTGGGTTGTGGTGGTGGTGGGGTTGTGGTGTTGGGGGGTGGGGTTGTGGGGTTGGGTGTTGGTGGTTGTTGGGGTGTGGTGGGGTTTGTGGTTGTGGGTGTGTTGTGGGTGTGGGTGTGTTGGGTTGGTGGGTGGGTGGTTGGTGTGGGTGGTTGTGGGTGTGTTGGGTGGTGGTGTGTTTGGGTGGTGGGTGTGGTTGTTGGGTGTGGTGGGGTTGGTTGTGGGTGGGTGTGTGGGTGGGGTTGGGTGGTGGGTGTGTTGGTGTGGTGTTGGGTGTGGTGGGTGGTGGTTGGGGGGGTGGGTGTTGTGTGGGGTGGTGGTGTTGTTGTGGGGTGTGGGTGTGGTTGGTGGGTGTGTTGGGTTGTGGGGTGTGTTGTGGGGGTTGGGGTGTGGTTGGTTGTGGGGGTTGGGTGTGGTGTTGGGGTGGTTGTGGTTGTGGGTGTGTGTGTGTTGTGGGTGGTGGTTGTGGTGGTGGGGGTGTTGTGGGTGGGTTGGGTGTTTGGTGTGGTGGGTGTGGGGTTTGTGGTGTTGGGTGTGGGTTGTTGTGGTGGTTGTGGTGTTGGGTGTGGGTTGTGTGGGTGGTTGTGGGTGTTGTTGGTGTGGGGTTGGTGGGTGTGGTGGGGTTGGTGGTTGTTGGGTGTTGGGTGGGTGGGGTGTGGTTGTGGGGGTGGGTGTTGGTGTTGGTGGGTGTGGTGGGTGGGGTGTTGTGGGTGGTTGGTGGGGTGTGTGTGGGTGTTGGTGGTGTGGGGGTGGGGTGTGGTTGTGTTGTGGTGGGTGTGGTTGTGTGGTGGGGTGGTGTTGTGGTTGTGGGTGGTGGTGTTTGTGGTGGTGGGGTTGGTGTGGGGTTGGTGGTGTTGGGGTGGTGTTGTGGTGTTGGGTGGGTGTGGTGTTGGGGGGTGGGGTGTTGGTTGTGGTTGTGGGTGTGTGTTGGTGGTGGTGTGGTGGGGGGGTGGGTGTTGGTGGGGGTTGTGGGTGTGTTGGTGGGTTGGTGGTTGTGGGTGTGTTGGTGGGGTTGTGGTTGTGGGTGTTGTGGTGTTGGTGGGTGGGTGTTGGTGGGGGTGGTTGTGTGTGGTTTGTTGGTGGGTGTTGTGTGTTGTTGTGTGGTGTGGGTGTGGGTGTTGGTGGGTGTGTTGTTGGTGGGTGGGGGTGGTTGGGGTTGTGTGGTTGTGGTGTGTTTGGTGTGTGGTGGGTGTTGTGGGGGTGTGGTTTGGTGTGGGTGTTGGGGGGGGTGGTGTTGTGGTGTGGGGGGTGGTGTTGTGTTGGTGTGGGTTGTGGTTTGGGGGGTGTGGTGGGTTGGGTGGTGGTGTTGGTGGTTGTGGTGTGGTGTTGTGGTTGTTGGGTGGTGTGTGGGTTGTGGGTGGTGTGTTGTGGTGGGTGGGTGTTGGGTGGTGTGTTGGGTTGTGTGTTTGTGGTGGTTGGGGTTGTGGGTGTGGTGGTTGGGGTGTTGGGGTTGTGGTGGTGTTGGTGGGGTGTGTTGTGGTGGTGGGGTGTGTGGGGTGGTGTTGGGTGTGTTGGTGTGGGGGTGGGGTGTGTGTTGTGTGTTGGGGTGGTGTGTGTTGGTGGTGGGGTGTGGTTGTGGTGGTGGGTGTTGTTTGGTTGTGTTGTGTGGTGTTGTGGTGGGTGGGGGTGTGTGGGTTGGGGTGTGGTTGTGGTGTGGGGTGTTGGTGTTGTGTGGGTGGTGGGTGGTGTTGGTTGTGGGTGTTGTGGTTGGTGTTGTTGGGGTGTGGTGTTGTTGGGTGGTGTGTTTTGGTGGTTGGGGGTTGTGTTGGTTGTTGGTGTTTGTGGTTGGTGTGGGTGGTTGTGGGGGTTGGTGGGGTGTGTTGGTGTTGGTGGGGGGTGTGGGGGTGTTGGTGTTGTGGTGTGGGGTTGGTGTGTGGTTGTGGGTGTTGTGGTGTGGTGGGGTGTTGTTGGGTGTGGGGTGGTGTTGTGTGGTGTGGTGGGTTGTGGTGGTTGTTTGTGTGGTTTGGTGTGGGTGTGGTGTTGGTGGGGTGTTGTGTGGGTTGTGGGGTGGTTGGTGGTTTGTTGTTGGGTGTGGTTGTTGGTGGGTGTGGGTGGGTTGGTGTGGGGTGTGTTGTGGTGGTTGGGGGTGTTGTGGTGTGGGTGGTTGTGGTTGTGTTGGTGTGGGTTTGTGTGGTTGTGGTGGTGTTGGTGGGGGGTGGGTGTTTGGGGTTGTGGTGGTTGGTGTGGTGGGTTGTGGTGGGTTGTGTGTTGGGGTTGGTGTTGTTGGTGGGGGTTGGTGGGTGGGTTGTTGGTTTGTGGTGTTGTTTGGTGTTTGGGTGTTGGGTGTGGTTGTGTTGTGGTGTTGTGGGGTGGTTGGTGTGGTGGTGGTTGGGTTGTGGTTGGGTGGTTTGTTGGGGTGTGGTTGTGGTGTGGGTTTGTGGGTGTGGGTTGGTGTTGGGTGTTGTGGGTGTGGTGGGTTGTTGGTGTTTGTGGTTGTTGGTGGGTGGTGGGTGGTTGTGTTGGTGGGTTGGTGTGTGGGGTGTTGTGGTTGTGGTGTTGGTGGTGTTGTTGTTGGGTGGGTGGGTGGTGTGTGGGTGTGTTGTGGTGTTGTGTGGGTGTTGGTGTGGTGTTGTGGTGGGTTGTGTGGTGTGGGTGGTGTGGTTGTTGGTGGGGTGGTTGTGGGTGTGTGGGTTGGTGGTGTTGTGTGGGGTGGTGTTGTGGTGGGGGGTGGGTGGGTGGTGGGGTGTTGTGTTTGTGGTGTTGGTGGGTGTGGGGTGGTGGGGTGGGTGGTGGTTGTTGTGGTTGGGGTGTGGTGTTGTGGGTGGTGTTGGGTTGTGGGTGTGGTGGGTGTTGTTGGGGGTGTGGTGTTGTGGGTTGGGTGGTGGTGTGTTGGTGGTTGTGTTGGGTGTTGGTTGGTGTGGTGTTGTGGGTGTGTGGTGGTGTTGGTGTTGTGTGGGGGTGGGTTGTGGGTTGGTGTGGTGTGTTGGTGGGGTGGTTGGTGGGTGGGTGTGGTGTGTTGTGGGGGTGGTGTGGGTTGGGTTTGGTTGTGGGGTTGTGTGGTGGTTGGGGGGTGTGGTGGTGTGGTTGTGGTGGGTTGTGGGTGTGTTGGTGTGGGGTTGGGTGTGTTGTTGTGGTGTGTTGGGTTGTGGGGTTGGGTTGTGTTGGGGTGGTTGTGTTGGTGGGTGTTGGGTGTGGTGTGTTGTGTGTTTGTGGTGTGGTTGGGTGGGGGTGTGGGGTGTGGTGGTGTTGTGGTGGGTGGTTGGTGGTTGTGGTGGTTGGGTTTGGTGTTGGGTGGGGTGGGGTGTTGTTGGTGTGGGTTGGGTGTTGGTGGGTTGGTTGGGGTGTGGTGTGGGTGGTGGGTGTGGTGTTGGGTGGGGTTGTTGGGTTGTGTTGGTGGTTGGTTTGTTGGTGTGGGGTGGGTGGTGGTTGTGTTGGTGTGGTGGGTGGTTGTGTTGTGGGTGTTGGTGGTGTGGGGGGTTGGGTGGGGTGGTGTTGTGTTGGTGTTTGGGGGTTGTTGGGGTTGTGTGGTGTGTTGTGGTGGGTGGGTTGTGTGGGGTGGTTGGTTGTTTGGTGGTGGTGTTGGTGTGGGTGTTGTGTGGTGTTGGGGGTGGTGGTGGGTGTGGTTTGTGGGTTGGGGTGGTGGTTGGGTGGGTGTTGTGTTGGGTTGTGGTGTGGGTTGGGTGTTGTGTGTGGGTGTTGTGTGGTGGTTGGTGGGTGTTGGTGGTGTGGGTGTGGTGGTTTGGTGTGTTGTGGTTGGGTGGTGGGGGTTGGTGTGGTGGGTGGGGTGGTTGTGGTTGGGTTTGGTGGTGTTGTTGGTTGGGGTGTTGTGTTGTGGGTGTGGTGTTTGGTGGTGGGTGTTGGTGTTGGTTGGTTGGGTGGGTTTGTGTGTTGGGTGTGGGTGGTTGTGTGGGTGGTGTTGGGTGGTGTGGTGGGTGTTGTGTTTGTGGTGTTGGTGTTGGGTGGTGTGTTGTGGTGGGTTGTGTTTGTGTGGGTTGGGTGGGTGGTGTGGTGTTGTGGGTGTTGGGTTGTGTTTGGTGTGGGGTGGTTGTGTGGGTTGTGTGGTGTTGTGTGGTTTGTGTGGGTGGTGGTTGGTGTGGGTGGTGTTGTGGTTGTTTGGGGTGGTGGGTGTTGTTGTGGTGGGTGTGTTGGGTGTGGTGTTGTTGTGGTTTGTGTGTTGGGTGGGGTGTTGTGGTGTTGGTGGTGTTGTTGGTGTGGGGTGTTGTTGGTGTTGGGTGGTTTGGTGTTGTGTTTGTTGGGTGTGGTGTGTTGGTGGGTGTGTTGGTGTGGGTGGTGGGTGTTGGTGTGGGTTGTTGTGGTTGTGTTGGTTGTGGTTGTGTGTGGGTTGGTGTTGTGGGTGTGTGGTTGTGTTGGGTGGTGTGGTTGTTGTTGTTGGTGTTGTGGTTGTGTGGTTGGTGTGTTTGTTGGGGTTGTTGGGTGTGGGTTGGGTGTGGGTTGGGTGGGTGTTGTGGTTGGTGGGTTGTTTGGTGTTGTTGGTGGTTGGGTGTTGTGTGGTGTTGGTTTGTGGTGGGTGTGGGGGGTGGTGTTGGTTGGGTGTGTTGTGGTGTGTTGGTGTTTGTGTTGGGTTGTTGGTGGGGTGTTGGTGTGTGGTTGGTGTTGTGGGTTGTTGTGGGTGTGGGTGTTGTTGTGGTTGTGGGGTGGGTGGTGTGGTTTGTTGTGGTGGGTGTTGGTTGTGTGGTGTTGTTGTGGTGTTTGTGTGTTTGGGGTTGTGGGTGTTGGTGTGGGTGTGTGGTGGTTGTGGTGTTGTTTTGTGGTGGTGTGGTGTTGGTGGGTTGGTGTGGTTGTGGTGTGGGGTGGTTGTGTGTGGTGTTGGGTGTGGTTGTGGGTTGTGTTGGTGTGTTGTGGTGGTGGGGGTGTGGTGGTTGTTGTGGTGTTGTGTGTGGGTGTGGTTGTTGGTGTTGTTGGTTGTGGTGTTGTGTGGTTGGTGGGTGGGTGTTGTGGGTGGGTTGTGGTTGTTGGGTGGTGGTGGGTTGTGGTGGTGTTGGGTGTGGTGTTGTTGGTGTTGTTGTGGTGTTTGTGGTTGTGGGTGGTTGGTGTGGGGTTGTTGGGGTTGTGTTGGTGTGTTGGGTGTTGTGTGTTTGTTGGGTGTTGGTGTGGGTTGGTGTGGGTTGGTGTTGTGGTTGGGTGTGGTGTTGTGTTGGTGTTTGTGGTGTTGTGGGGTGGTGGGGTGTGTTGTGTGGTTGGTGTTTGTGGTGTTGGTGTTTTTGGTTGGTGTGTTGTGGTGTTGTTGGGTGTGGGGTGTGGTTGTTGGTGTGTTGGGTGTTGGTGTTGTGTGGGTTGGGTGTGGTGTTTGGTGTTGGGTGGGTGTTGTTGTGGGGTGTGGGTGGGGGGTGGTGTGTTGGGTTGTGTTGTGGTGTTGTGTTTGTGGTTGTGGGTTGTGGTGTTGGTTGGGTGTTTGGGTGGTGTGGTTGTTGGTGTGTTGTGGTGGTGTTGTGGTGTTGGGTGTTGTGGTTGTGGTGTGGGGTTGTGGTTGTTGGGTGGTGGTTGTTGGTGGGTTGGTTGTTGTGGGTTGTTGGGTGGGGGGTGTGTTGTGTGGGTGTGGGTTGTGGGTTGTGTTGGGGGGTTGTGGTTGTGGTGTGTTGGTGGGTGGTTGTGGTTTGTGTGGTGTTGTGGGGTGTTGGTTGGGGTGTGGGTGGTTGTGTGTTTGTGGTGGGTTGGGTGGTTGTGTGGTTGGTGGGTTTGTGGTTGGTGGGGTGTGTGTTGGTGGGGTGTTGTGGGTGTGGTTGGTGTGGTTGGTGTTGGGTGTTGTGTTGTGGTGGGTGTGGTTGGGGTGGTTGTTGTGTGTGTTGGTGGGTGTTGTGGTGGTTTGTGGGTGGTGTTTGGTTGGTGGTTGTGTGGGTTGTGGGTGTGTGGGTTGTGGGTGGTGTTGTGGTGTTGGTGTGTTGGTGGTGGGGTGTTGTGGGTGGTTGTGGTTGTTGTGTGGGGTTGGTTGTGTTGTGGGTGTTGTGTGGTTGGGGTGTGGGTGTGTTGGTGTTTGTGGGTGGTGGGTGTTGGGTGGTTGTGGTTGGTGTTGGTGGTTGTGGTTTGTGGTGTGGGGGTTGGTGGTTGTGGTGTTTGGGGTGTTGTTGTTGTGGGTGTTGGTGTGTGGGTGTGGGTTGTTGTTGTGGTTGTTGTGTTGTTGGGGTGTGTTGGGTGGGGTGTGGTTGTGTTGTGGTGTGGTTGTGTTGTGTGGGTGTTGGTTGTTGGTGTGTTGGGTTTGTGATTGTGTTTGTTGGGGTGTTGGTGTTGGTGGGTGGTGTTGTGTGGTGGGTGTGGTTGTGTGGTGTTTGTGGTGTTGTGGGTGTTGTGGGTTTGTGTTTGTTGGTTGTGGTTGTGTGTTGGTGGTGTTGTGTTGGTGGGGTGTTGGGTGTTGGTGTGTTGGTGTTGGTGTTGTTGGGGTTGTGGTTGTGGGTGTTGTGTTGGGTGTGGGGTGTTGGGTGGTGTGGTTGGTGTGGTGTGTTGTGGTTGTGGTGTTGTTTGGTGGGGTTGTGGTGTTGGGTGTGGTGTTGTTGTTGGTGGGTGTGGGTGGTTGTGGTGTGTTGTGGGTTGTGTGGTGTTGGGTGGTTGTGGGTGTGGTGGGTGTTGTGGGGGTGGTGGGTGTGTGGTTGGTGTTGTGGTGTGTTGGTTTGTGGTGGGTTGGTGTGGTTGTTGTGGGTGGGTGTGGGTGTTGGTGTGTGTTGTGGGGGGGTGGTGGTGTTGTGGGGTGGGTGGTTGGGTGGTGTGGGTTTGTGTGGTTGGTTGTGGGGGTGTGGTTGGGTGGTGGTGTTGTGTGTGGTGTGGGTGTTGTTGTTGGTGTGGTGTTGTGGTGTGTGGTTTGGGGTGGTGTGTTGTGGGTTGTGTGGTGTGTGGTGTGGTTTTGGTGGTTGGTGGTGTTGTGGTTGTGGGGGGTTGTGGTGTTGTTGGTGGGTTGTTGGTTGGTGTGGGTTTGGTTGTGGGGGGTGTGGTTGTGGTTGTTGGTGTGTGGTGTTGTTGGTTGTGGTTGGGTTGTGGTTTGGGGTGTGGTTGGTGTGGGTTGTGTTGTTGGGTGGTGTTGGTGGTTGTGGGGTGTTGGTGTGTGTTTGGGTGTGTGGGTGGTGTTGTGGTGTGGTGTTGGTGGGTGGGTTGGGGTGTTGTGTGGTTGTGGTGTGGGTGTGGTGTTGTGTGGTTGTTGGTGTGTGTGTGGTTGTTGGTGGTGGTGTTGTGGTTGTTGGGTTGTGGGGTGGTGTTGGTTTGGTGGTGTTGGGTTGTGTGTTGGTGTGTGTTGTGTTGTGGGTGTGGTTGTTGTGTGGTGGGGTGTTGTGGTGTGGGTTGGTGGGTGGTTGTGGTGTTGTGTTTGTGGGTGGTGTGGGTTGTTGGGTGGTGTTGGGTGGTGTTGTTGTTGGTGGGGTGGTGTTGTGGTTGTGGTGTTGTGTTGGTGTTGGTGGGTGTTGGTTTGTTGTGTGGTGTGGTTGGTGGGTGTGGGTGTTGTGGTTGTGGGGTGTGGTTGTTGTGGTGTTGTGTGGTTGTGTGGTTGTGTTGGTGGTGTGGGTTGTGGGGGTGGTGTGTTGGGTTGGGTGTTGGGGTGGTGTTGGTGTGTGGTGGGTGTTGGTGTTGTGGTTTGTGTGGTGTTGGTTGTTGGGGTGGGTGTTGTGTTGTGGTGTTGTTGTTGGGTGGTGGGTGTGGTGTGTTGTGTGGTTGTGGTGTTGTGGTTGTTGGGTGGTTGTGGTTGTTGGTGTTGTTGGGTTGGGTGTTGTGTTGGTGGGTGGGTGTTGGGTGGGGTGTGGGTGTGTTGGGGTGGTTGTGTGGTTGTTGGTATTGTGATTTGTGGTTGTGTGGGTTGGTTGGTGTGGTTGTTGTGTTGGGTGTGGTGTTGTTGTTGGTTTTGTGGTTGTTGTGTTTGTGGTGTGTGTTGGTGGGGGTGGTTGGTGGTGTGGTGTTGGTGGGTGGTGGGGTGTTGTGGGTGGGTGGTTGGTGTGGTTGTGTTGGTGGTGTTGGTGGTTGTGGTTGGGTGGGTGTTGTTGGTGGTGTGGTTGTGTTGGTGTGGGGTGTGGTGTGTTGTGGGTTGGGGGTGTGGTGTGTTGTTGGTGTGTGTGTTGGGTGTGTTTGTTGGGTGTGGGTTGGTGTGGGGTGGGGTGTGTGGGTTTGGTGTGGGTGTGGTGTTGTGTTGTGGGTGTGGGTGGGGTTGTGTGTTGGGTGGTGTTGTGTGGGTGGGGTGGGGGTTGGTGTTGTGGTGGGGGTTGGGTGTGGGTGGTGTTGTGGTTGTGTGGGGGTGGTTGGTGGGTGTGGTTGGTGTGGGGGGGGTGGTGTGGTTGGTGGTTGGTGGGTGTGGGTTTGGTGGGGGTGTGGTGGGGTGGTTGGTGTGGGGTTGTGGTGTGGTGTGGGGTGGGTGTGGGTGGGGGGGTGTGGGTGGTGGGGTGGGTTGGGGTGGGGTGTGTTGGGTGGGGGTGTGGGTGGTGGGGGGTGGGTGGTGGGTGTGGTGGGGTGGGGGGGTGGTGTTGGGGGTGTGTTGGGGGTGGGGGGTTGTGGGTGGGGTGGGGGTTGGGTGTGGGGGGTGGGGTTGGTGGGGGGGGTGGTGTGGGGGTGTGGGGGGTGGGTGGGGTGTGGGTGGTGGGGGGTGGTTGGTGGGGGTGGTGTGGGGGTTGGTGGGGTGGGGGGGGTGGGGGGTGGGTGGGGGGGGTGGGTGGTGGGTGGTGGGGTGGGGTGGGGGTGGGGTGTGGTGGGGTGTTGGTGGTGGGGTGGGGTGGGTGTGGGTGGGGGGGGTGGGTGGGGTGGGGTGGGGGTGTGTGGGGTTGTGGGGTGGGGTGGGGGTGGTGGGTGTGTGGGTGGGGTGGTGGGGTGTGGGTGTGGGGGTGGGGTGGTGGGGGTGTTGGGGGGGGTGGGTGGGGTGGGGTGGTGGGTGGGGTGTGGGTTGGTGGGGTGGGGGGTGGGTGTGGGTGGGGTGGGTTGGGGGGTGTGGGGGTGGGGGTGTGGTGGGGTGGTGGTGGGGTGTGGGGGGGTGGGTTGGGTGGTGGGGGGGTGTGGGGGTGGTTGGGGGTGTGGGGTGGGGTGGGGGTGGGTGGGGGGGGTGTGGGTGGGGGTGGGTGGTGGGGGGGTGGTGTGGGGGTGGTGGGTGGTTGGGGTGGGGGTGGGGTTGGGGTGGGGGGGTGGGTGTGGGTGGTGGTGGGGGGTGGTGGTGGGGGGGTGGTGGGGGGTGGGTGTGGGGGGGTGGGGTGGGGTGTGGGGGGGGGTGGGTGTGGGGTGGGTGGGTGGGGGGGTGGGTGTGGGGTGGGGGGGTGGGTGGGGTGGGGGGTGGGGGGGTGTGGGGTGGGGTGGGGGTGGGGGGGGTGGGTGGGGGGTGGGTTGTGTGGGTGGGTGGGGTGGGGGTGGGTGGGGGTGTGGGGGTGGTGGGTGGGGGGGGGTGGGGGTGGGTGGGGGGGGTGGTTGGGTGGTGTGGTGGGGGGTGTGGTGGGGGGTGGGTGTGGTGGGGTGGTGGGGGGTGGTTGGGTGGGGGGTGTGGTGGTGTGGGGGTTGGTGGGTGGGGTGTGGGTTGGGGGTGGGGTGTTGGTGGGGTGGGGGGGTTGGGTGGGGTGGGTGGTGGGGGGTGGGTTGTGGGTGTGGGTGGTGGGGTGTGTGGGGTTGTGGGGGGGGTTGTGTTGGGGGGGTGGGGGGGGTGTGGTGGTGTGGGGTGGGGGGTTGGGGGGGGGTTGGTGGGTGGGTTGGTGGGGGGGTGTGGGGGGGGGTGGGGTGGTGGGGTGGGTGGTGTGGGTGGGTTGGGTGTGGGGTGGGGGGTGTGGTGGGGGTGGTGGGTGTGGGGTGGGGGGGTGGGGGGTTGGTGGGGTGGTGGGTGGTGGGGGGGTGGTTGGTGGGGTGGGTGGGGTGGTGGTGTGGGGGGGTGTGGGTGGGGGTGGTGGGGGTGGGTGGGGTTGGTGGGGGTGGGGGGGGTGGTGTGGTGGGTGGGGGTGGTTGGGGTGGGTGGGGGTGTGGGGTGGTGGGGTGGTGGGGGGGTGGGGGGTGGTGGGTGGTGTGGGGGGTGGTTGTGGTGGGGGGTGGGGGGTGGTTGGGTGGTGGGTGTGGGGTGTGGTGGGTGGGGGTGGGGGTGGGTGGGGGTGGTGGGGTGGGGTGGTGGTTGGGGGGTGGGTGGTGTGGGGGGTGTGGGTGGGGGTTGGGTGGGTGGGGTGGGGTGGGTGGGGTGTGGGGTGGTGGGGGGTGGGTGGGTGGTGGGTGGTGTGGGGGGTGGGGGTTGGGTGTGGGGGGTGGGTGGGGGTGGGTGGGGGGGTGTGGGTGGGGTGTGGGGTGGGGGTGGGGGTGGGGTGGTGGGTGGGGGTTGGTGGGGGGTGTGGGGTTGTGGGGGGGGTGGGGTGTGGGGGGGGTGTGGGTGGGTGGGGGTGTGGGTGGGGGGGTGTTGGGTGGTGTGGGGTGGGGGGGTGGGTGGGTGTTGGTGGGGGTGGGGTGTGGTGGGGGGTGGGGGTGTGGGGTGGTGGGGGTGGGGGGTTGGGTGGGTGGGGTGTTGTGGGGTGGTGGGGTGGTGTGGGTGGTGGGGTGTGGTGGGGGTGTGGGGGGTGGTGGGGGGTGGGGGGGTGGTGGTGTTGGGTGGGGTGTGGTGGTGGTGGGGGGTGTGGGTGGGTGTGGGTGGGGTGTGGGGGTGGGTGGGTTGTGGGGGGTGGTGTGGGGTGGGTGGGTGGGTGGGGTGGGGTGTTGTGGGTGGTGGTTGGTGGTGTTGGGGGGGTGGTGGGGGTGGGGTGGGGTGTGGGGGTGGGTGGGGGGTGTGGGTGGGGGGGGGTGGTGGGGGGTGGTTGGGGTGTGGGTGGGGGTGGTGGGGTGTGGGTGGGGTGGTGGGGGGTGGGTGGGTGGGGGTGGTTGGTGGGTGGGGGTGGGGTGGGTTGTGGGGGGGTGTGGTGGGGTGTTGGGTGTGGGGGGGTGGGTGGGGTGGTTGGTGGTGGTGTGGGGTGGTGGGGGTGGGGGTGGGTGGGTGTTGGGGGTGGTGGGTTGGTGGTGGGTGTGGTGGGTGGGTGGGGGTGGTGGGGGTGGGTGGGTGGTGGGGTGGTGGGTGTGTGGGGGGTTGGTGGGGGTGGTGGTGGTGGGGTGGTGGTGTGTGGGGTGGGGGGGGGTGGTGTGGTGGGGTGGGTTGGGGTGGGGGTTGTGGTGGTGGGTGGGTGGGGGGGTTGGGGTGGGGGTGTGTGGGGGGGTGGGGGTGTGGTGGGGGGGGGTGTGGGGTGGGTGGGGGTTGTGGGTGGTGGGGGTGGGGGGGGTGGGTGGGTGGGGGGGGTGTTGGTGGGTGGGGGGGGGTGGGGGTGGTGGGGGGGTGTGGGGTGGTGGGGGTGTGGGTGGGGTGGTGTGGGGGTGGTGGGGGTGGGGTGGTTGGGGGTGGTGGGGGTGGGTGTGTGGGGGTGGGGTGGGGTGTGGGGGGGTTGTGGGGGTGGGGGGTGGGGGGGTGGGGGTGGTGTGGGTGTGGTGGGTGGGGTGTGGTGGGGGGTGTGGGGTGGGGGTGGGTGGGGGTGGGTGGGGTGTGGTTGGGTGGTGGGGTGGGGTGTGTGGTGGGGTGGGTTGGGTGGGGGGGGGTGGGGGGTGGGGGTGTGGTGGGGGGGTGTGGTGTGGGTGGGGTGGGGGTGTGTGGGGGGGTGGGTTGGTGGGGGGGTGTGGTGGGGTGGGGGTGGTGGGGTGGGGGGTGGGTGGGGGGGTGGTGGGGGGTGGGGTTGGGTGGTGGGGGGGTGGGTGTGGTGGGGGGGGTGGTGGGGTGGGGTGTGGGGGTGGGGGGTGGTTGGGTGTGGGGGGTGTGGGGTGGGGGTTGGTGTGGGGGGGTGGGGGGTGGTGTGTGGTGGGTGGGGTGGTGGGGGTGTGGTGGGGGTTGTGGGGTGGGTGGGGGGGTGGGGTGGTGGGGGTGGGTGGGTGGTTGTGGGGGTGGGTGGGTGGGGGGTGTGGGGTGGGGGGGGTGTGGGGGTGTGGGGTGGGTGTGGGGTGGTGGGGGTGGGGTGGGTGGGGGGGGTGTGGTGGGGTGGGGGGTGTGGGGGGGGGGTGTGGGTGGGTGGGGGTGTGGGGGTGGGGGGGTGGTGGGTGGGTGGTGGGGGGTGGGGGTGGGTGTGGGGGGGGGGTTGGGGGGGGGGTGGGGGTGTGGGGGTGGTGGGGGGTGGTGGGTTGGGGTGGTGGGTGTGTGGGGTGGTGGGTGGGTGGTGGGGGGGTGGGGGTGGGTGGGGGTGTGGGTGGTGGGGGTGGGTGGGGGTGGGGTGGTGGGGTGTGGTGGGGGTGGTGGTGTGTGGGGGGTGGGGGGTGGGTGGGGGGTGTGGTGGGTGGGGGTGTGGGTGTGGGGGGTGTGGTTGGGTGGGGTGGGGGTGTGTGGGGGGTGGGGTGGGTGGGGGGGGTGGTGGGGTGGGTGTTGGGGTGGGGGGTTGGGGTGGTGTGGGGGTGGTGGGTGGGTGGTGGGGGGGGGTGGGGTGGGGGGGGGTGGTGGTGGTGGTGGTGGGTGGGTGGGGTGGGTGTGGGGGTGGGGTGGGGTGTGGGGTGGGGGTGTGTTGGTGGGGGGGTGTGGGGGGGTGGTGTGGTGGTGGGGTGGGGGTGGGTGTGGGTGGGTGTGGGGGTGGTGGGGTGGTTGGGGGTGGTGGGGTGTGGGGGGGGTGGGGTGTGGTGGGGTGGTGGTGGGGGGTGGGGTGGGGGTGTGGGTGGGGTGGTGTGGGGGTTGGGGGGGGTGGTGGGTGGGTGGGGGTGGTGGGGGGGGGGTGTGGGGGTTGGGGTGGGGGGGTGGGGTGGGGTTGGGTGGGGGTGGGTGGGGGGTGGGTGTGGTGGGTGGGGGGGGTGGGGTGGGGGGTGGGGTGGGTGGGGTGTGGGTGGGGGTGGGGTGGGGGGTGTGGGGGGGTGGTGGGTGGGGGGTGGGTGGGGGGTTGGTGGGGGGTGGTGGGGGTGGGTGGGGTGGTGGGGGGGTGGGTGTGGGGTGGTGGTGTGTGGTGGGGGGGGGTGGGTGGTGGGGGTGGGGTGGGGGGGGTGGTGGGGTGGTGGGGTGGTGGTGGGGGGTGTGGGGGTGGGGGTGGGGTGGTGGGTGGTGGGTGTGGTGTGGGGGGGTGGGTGGTTGGGGGGGGGGTGGTGGTGGTGTGGGTGGTGGGGTGGGTGGGGGGTGGTGGGGTGGTGTGGTGGGGGTGGTGGTGGTGGGGGGGGGGGGTGTGGGGTGGGGGGGGTGGGGGTGTGGTGGGGGGTGGGGGGTGTGGGGTGGTGGTGGGTGGGTGGTGTGGGTGGTGGTGGGGGTGTGGGGGGGTGGTGGGTGGTGGTGGTGGGGTAGTGGTGGGTGTGGGGGGTGTGGGTGGTGGTGGATGGGTGGTGGGTAGGTGGGGGGGGTGTGGGGGGGGGTGGGGTGGGTGGTGGTGGGGGTGTGGGGGTGGTGGTGAGGTGGAGTGGTGGTAGTGAGGTGGGAGGGGGTGTGGGTGGGGGGGTGGGTGGTGGTGGGGGTAGTAGTGGTGGGTGTGGTGAGGGGGTGGTGGTGGGATGGAGTGGTGGTAGTGAAGGTGGGGGGGGGTGTGGGGGGGTGGGTGTGGTGGTGGTGAGGTGTAGTGGGGGTGTGGGGTGTGGTGTGGTGGGTGGTGTGGGGGTGGGTGGTGTGGGAGGGGGTGTGGGTGGGGTGGTGAGTGGGTGGTGAGGTGGTGGGGTGTGGGGTGGTGGGTGGGGGTGGTGGTGAGATGGAGTGGTGGTGTGAAGTGGGAGGGGGTGTGGGGGGGGTGGGGGGTGGTGGTGGTGAGGGTGTATGGGGTGGTGGTGAGATGGAGTGGTGGTAGTGAAGGTGGGAGGGGGGTGTGGGAGGGTGGGGTGGTGGTGTGGTGGGTGTAGTGGTGGTGTGAGGGGGTGTTAGGTGTGGTGGTGTAGTGGAGTGGTGGGGTGGTGGTGAGGGGTGGGTGGGGTGGTGTGGGGGGTGGTGGTGTGGTGGGTGGAGGTGTAGGGGTGGTGGTGAGATGGAGTGGTGGTAGTGAAGGTGGGAGGGGTGTGGGAGGGTGGTAGTGGTGGTGGTGAAGGTAGTAGTGGTGGGTGTGAGAGTGTTAGGGGTGGTGGTGAAGATGGAGTGGTGTAGTGAAGGTGGTGAGGGGGTGTGTGGAGGGGGTTGGGTGGGTGGTGTGAGAGGTGTAGGGGTGGTGGTGAGATGGATGGTGGTAGTGAAGGTGGGAGGGGGTGTGGGAGGTGGGGAGTGGTGGTGGTGGGGTAGTAGTGGTGGTGAGGGGGTGTGGTGTTGGTGGAGATGGAGTGGTTGTAGTGAGGTGGGAGGGGTGTTGGGGTGGGTGGGGGTGTGAGTGGTGTAGGAGGTGTTGTGTGGTGGTGGAGTAGGGGTGTGTTGTAGATGGAGTGGTGTGTGGGAGGTGTGGGGTGTGGGATTGGTGTGGTGTTGTGTAGGGGTGGTGTTGAGGGAGGTAGTTTGGTGGTGAAGGTGAGTGGTGTTGAGTTGAGGTGGTAGTGGGGTGTGAAGGGTGTGGATGATTGGTTGGGGTTGGGTAGTGGTTATGTTGGTAGGTGGAGTGGTGGTATTGAAGTTGGAGTGGTGGGTAGGGGGTGGTGTTGTGGTGGGAGGGTGGGTGGTTGAAGGAGTGTGGTGGTAGTGAAGGTGGGGGGGGTGTGTTAGGGTGTGGATGTGGTGGGGTGTAGGTAGTGTTGGTTGGAGAGTGTTAGGGGTGTGTGGTGGAGATGGATTGGTGGTATGTAAGTTGAGGGGTGTTGGTGGTGAGGTTGTGGGTTGAGTGGGAAGTTAGGGTTGATTGTTGAATGATATTTTTGTAGTAATTTGGATGGTGTGTTGATAGGGTTGTTGGTTTGTAGGTATATGTTTATTATATTAATTATTTGGTATTTATATATTTTTTATTGGGATTGGAGGTTTCAATGTTTATTAAGTAATATGTATTTTTAGATATAAGTTGTTGTTGATTTTATTGTAATTATTTATAGGATTATTAGTGATAATTGGTAGTTGTTAGATATCTTTAGTATTAGGAAGTTTATTTGTAATTGAAGATTATCGTTGAAGGGAGTATTATATGTATTGTGGTATATTTAGTTTTTTGAAGATAATGGGATTATTATGAGATGTATTGGTGTATATGAATGTTGTGAGTAGTTATTTTATGTTGAATTTAGTGTATTATATTAATGACATTGTGTATTATTTGATAAATATCTAGTTTAGTTTTATATATTATTTATGTCTGTTGATTTTGTATGTGTATTGATAGTTATTTTAGTTATTATTATCGCTGATACTGTTATTATTATCTTCATTCTATTATTACTATCCATATTTCTTTTGATATTGTCGTTATTGCTATTATTATTATCCTTACTACTATTATTTATATCGCTATAACTGATATTATTATTCTCATTCTATTATTACTATCCTTATTTCTCTTGATATTGTCGTTATATTAGTTAATATTATCGCCGAGACTGTTATTATTATCCCCATTCTATTATTACTATCCTTATTTCTGTTGATATTGTCGTTATTACTATTATCATTATCGTTACTACTATTATTTATGTCGCTATAACTGGTATTATTATTCTCATTCTATTATTACTATCCTTATTTCTATTGATATTATCGTTGTTACTATTATTATTATCTTTACTACTATTTTTATATCGCTATAACTGATATTATTATCCTCTTTCTATTATTGCTATCCTCATTTCTTTTGATATTGTCGTTATTACTATGGTTATTATCCTTACTACTATTATTTATAGCGCTTTAACTGATATTATAATCCTCATTCCATTATTACTATCCTTATTTCTGTTGATATTGTCGTTGTTTTAGTTATTATTATCGCTGATACTGTTATTATTATCTTCATTCTATTATTACTATCCATATTTCTGTTGATATTGTCGTTACTACTATTATTATTATCGTTACTACTATTATTTATATCGCTATAACTGATATTATTATCCTCAATATATTATCACTATCGCCATTTCTGTAGATATTGTCGTTATTACTATTATCATTATCGTTACTACTATTATTTATGTCGCTATAACTGGTATTATTATTCTCATTCTATTATTACTATCCTTATTTCTATTGATATTATCGTTGTTACTATTATTATTATCCTTACTACTATTATTTATATCTCTATAACTGGTATTATTATCCTCATTCGATTATTACTATCCTTATTTCTGTTGATATTGTCGTTGTTTTAGTTATTATTATCGCTGATACTGTTATTATTATCTTCATTCTATTATTACTATCCATATTTCTTTTGATATTGTCGTTATTACTATTATGATTATCATTACTACTATTATT
>JASVEB010000054.1:0-35534 GCA_036983795.1 Megachile lagopoda | reverse complement strand
CGAGCATGGTTAAAGACCACCGCGAAGATAGAGTCTAGTCTTGCCTAGCTTTCCCAGCTACCAGGGTTTCCTTATTAGGATGCGCCCAAGAATCACTAACGTCTTCGGACCAACGCGATGAAAATTCGTTAGACGAAAAGCGTCGCGTTGATCCGTTCCCACCGTTTCCACCACTACTCGTTTTCCACCCATTTTTCGGGTATAAAACGGGTTGTGGAGAAGACGTGTTGGGCTCAGTCAATTCTTGAACGTAGACTAACGCGGAAGCTCTGTCCGAGTTCTATTACGGTTATCACGTCAAGTTTAGAGTAGTCTCTTGTAATCGAGATCGGGTTAAAGTCCCTTTCGAGAATCACATTAAAGCATACAGTACGTATAATTGCTGTTAGGCATTTTTATTTGACTTGCTCTTGGTTCCCCGTTTCGCTCGTTTTTCGTTAAAACTAGGCAGGATTAGATTCACGCTTTGTCGGAGTCGAAACTATTCAAACTCAGTAAATTCGAATCAAAGTAATATTTTAAACTCTTGCGTATTAGAGTCCCCTTTAACCGACGCGTACACTGCAACATTTGTAGAACCCGGTTTTGGGAGAATATACTTGATTATTCATTTTTATATTTAATTATTCGCCTCAATTGATTGTAACACAAGTCCAAGCAACCCACCAGTCGGTATATCTTATCCGCTCGAGGTATACCGTCAAATCTACGTTACGAGTTCTAATACTAACATTTCCTGTGACACCCGGCGTTAGCCATACGTCGGCTAGTTCACATATCACTTCCTGGGGCACCCGGCGTTAGCCATACGTCGGCTCATCCCCACGTCTTGACCTTTCCTGTGACACCTGGCGTTAGCCATACGTCGGCTCATCTCCGCGTCTACTTTCCTTTGGCGCTCAGGTTAATTAACAAATCTGAGTTAGTCTAGTAACAACACCATAACCTAATACAGCCCCCAGCCACGCGGCTGTACGCCTTCGGCTCGTAACAACATAACTAACAATAAATGTTAAAAGTTGATTTTATTGTATTTTGAAAGTTGCATGTCGAGTTACTGTTTGTTGAAGTAATTTTTCAAGTGTTCGTCTGCCATATTGGATTCGCTATATTGAATTTTGAAGATCTGCTTTCAGATTTGGATTCAGCGATTTAAATAAACCGGTGTATAAAAAACATCAAACAGTTAAAAAATATAGTTTCACAGTGTGTTTCATGTGTAATGCTGAACCAGTACGGCAATTTAGCAGTTGTTTACCCTCCAAATATTTATTTATAAAAAAAAATACGTATTCCTTAATTAGCTTTCTTCTCGAAGTTTTAATAGATTTTACTTTGATCAGATCAAAACTGATTTTTTGCAGCAAAAAATTGATAACTTTAGAGGTACGTCAGCCCCTAATTTTCATTCTCCTTCCAACATACTAGGTCGATTTTTATTTTCTATTGAAAGATACTTTCATACAAAAAATCATGAAAATCGCTTCACTGGTCTCAAAAATATCGCAATTTTACCCTCCCCCCTGTTCATTTTGACGGGTGGTTTTATGTCCTAAATATATTCTTCTATACATAAAAAAAATGCGTGTTCCTTAGTTTTTCATGTATTGTAACATATCCAAATTTCAGAAAAATCGGAGAGTGACACCTCCGTATGTTTACTTCGGAGATTGTAAAAAGTAGCTACTATTTTACACTATTTTAATTACCATATTCAACCTGTTATTTTGAATTTTGAACTGTAGGCATAAGCTTCGCAATCAGCGTCGGCAAGAACCTCTACATAGTAAACTTGCTTTAATCAAGCTAATTTCGTAAGCCGCTTCATTCTTATAAATAAAACATGTACCTTCTCCTTTTCATGCTTGGCCTTGTTTTTTACTATGTTTTACGCGTTGGGGTAATAACTATGATTGCCTTGAACATTATCGTTATGTATAATACTATGAAAAGATGTTATATAAAAAACTAGATATAAATATAAATCATATTAGAATCCACATACCCAGTATGTCTGAAAAGTAACGGAACTTTTTAAATAAAAAGAAAGTATTAGCTATTTTGCCAAAATTAATTTTTTTTATTCAAAATACATCCCTTCCGCATCAATACACCGCTGGGCGCCCTCAGGCAATGTCAATAGATTTTTTTATGTCGTTTTGCGAATTGTTTCAATCACCCTCGTCACAGCTGCTCGGACTTGTGTAACAGTGTCATAAAACGTTACTTTCATAATTAATTTCAGTTTTGGAAAAAGGAAGTAATCACATGGAGATAAGTCGGGCGAATATGGTGGATATTGGAGCACACAGACTTGTTTTTTCCCCAAAAATTCACGAACAGCGACAGTTCTGTGACTTGGTGCATTATCATGCAACAGAAACCAACTTCCCGGCGCTCGATATTCGGGCCTCACACGAACAATTCTTTTCCACAAACGTTCCATAACAGCCAGATAATATTCGCCATTAACATTTTGTCCCTGTGGAACGAATTCCCGAAGTATAATACCTTTAGAATCGTTTAGAATTTAGAAAAACCCAAAACCTGGCTTTGGATCGTCTTCCAAAGTATCACGAATAACCTGGAATCGCTTATACCACTCGAACACATGTGTACGGGATAAACAATCGTCGCCATAAACATTTTTCATTAATTCAAATATTTCTGTAAAAGTTTTTACCGAGCTTTACCGAGCAGAATTTAATATTCGCTCTTTGCTCCATCGTGATTTTGTGACACGGTGACGAAAGGTTCTGTCGCTTTAAACGCTATAAGTTTGCAATTCGTTGCTCGATTCCAATAACAATTGGTTTGTTTTGTAGGAAGGAATACTGTTTTCAAATAGCATATTGTTTTTATAGATGTCGCTAATAGTGTTCCTTAAATTTAAAAAGTTCCATTACTTTTCAGATATACTGTGTACGTCTCGTATAGATGGAAACATAGAGGAGACTTCAGGATCATGTTTGTTCTTTTTGTAATGGAATGCGATATTGTTTTTTATCGCAATGTGATAGTCGATGTTGAGACTTCAGCAAGCTATCATTAAAGATCAAATGTAATAGCAAAATAATATTCCTTACATTACAGGAGATGTTCAAAGTAATGACCGTTGTCAATGCAAAATTCTATTGTCACGTGCATGTCTTATCGTCTTCACATTTATTCTAGTACATGCTATAATTAATCGTTGTTTCAATATTTTCTGGGATAATAGATACTTCTTGTTCAATACTCCCAGTGAAAAGATCTAATAGTGTTACGTCTGGAAAGCGAATTTATCAAGAAACTTTTCCACGTTCTATTCATTAGTTTGGGTAAAGTTTGTTAAGTACATCTCGTACTCTCAGAGTATAATATGTTGGGCACCTACCGTGCTTGAACTACGTCATTTACTGAACGTATACTGATACATTTTCTAATAAAGTCCCCATTGTGCGTCGTATAAAATGTCTACATCCTTCATCAGTAAGATTTCTATCGATTAAATGCGGTACGTTAGATTTTTCTCCAAGGCGATATTGCAAAATGTTAATTAAGACGTACCCACTATATCAGAAAGTGTAATACAATGGATAATTGCAGTATGTGCTAGAATAAGTTTAGTGTCGATAAGACATGTACGCGATGCAGCGATACGAAGGTTTTAGCTGTGCATTGACACAAACGATCACCACATCGAACCTCCTCTGTCATATAAGGAACTTTATTTTACTACCACTTTCAGTAATAGTTTGCTGAAGTCGTCTCAACATCGGCTATTGTATCACGATAAATAAAAGTATAGCATATCAATAAGAAAATAAAGATACTCTAAAAGTCTTCTCTATGCTTTCATTTGCATGAAAAATCTTTGAAAAAATTTTGGAAAATTTTTTCCATAATATTACACATAACGGCAATATTCAAGGTGGCTATTAATATTTTGATGATCTTGGATTAGTACTTTCACATGCAAGATAGTAAAAAAAAATGTATTGATTCATCAAAATGTTGGGTTGTTTATAGAATAAAGTATAATTATATTCGGCGAGTGCATCAGTGCATCCACATAAAAAATAAAATTATAGGAAGTTAGGACGTATTATACCGTATGATTTTTTTCTATTTGTACTCAAAATAGAGCAGTAACCTGTCCTAATTAAGATAGATATCCTCAATACACTTTTTACATTTACTACTGTGGCGTTACCCGCCACTACGTTGTTCCTAATTTATCTTTCTTCTAAACTTTTCTAGCTTTCTCTTTTGCCTGAGTATGTATTCCTAAGCACTTCCTGCCTATTCTGCAATGTTCAGTTTTCTCAGGGTCTCGTACAAGTCTGGTCAATGTCAGATTGCACATTTGGCAGCCAGACTTGTGCGGGCCTAAGTTTCTCCGTTGACTTTCTCTATCACCCCTTCAACTTTCCACTCTGTACTTCTCCTTTTCTTTTTCTATTTCCATCTCTACTCGAAAAGCACATAGAAACTCTGCTCATCGCGCCGCTCGAGACATTCGTTATTTTGGCACCGTCACGTTTGCATCCGCAGATTTCACCGACACTCTTGTTATTTTGTTATTTGATCTTTGTTGTTTGTTAAAATATATTTTGTTGTTGAGTGATTGTTAAATACTGACTTTCTCATCCACACACACCCATGTCCTCACTACCATTTCTCAATAGCTTAGAATATCATTTTGAGATAAAAATCACCGTTTTCGAAATTATAAAAAAATAACATATTTTTAGAGTTACAGCAAAACCAGTTTTTTCAGAGATTTAGAAAAACTAGCTCTTTCAGAGTTATTATATTTTTTATAAACATGGAAACAGTTCTTAATGCACAGATACAACTCCTTTAATTGCACATTATAGAGGCACCTATGAACCTTCAAGTTCTTTTTTTAAATATGTTGTATCGTGCTCTTCTCGATTATTCTTGAAGGCAGCACGACAGTTACACCCAATGTGTCGGGTGAACTTGTTTGTGTATAAGATAGGTTGAGTGATTAATAATGTAGGTAAGTTGCTGACTAATTTTATTCAGCATTAGGTTGTACTAGGTTTTTAAAAGTAACTTGGTTGACTGTTGAATCGTTTCTGGTATTTTTACATTTCGGTATGTATGAGGTAAACAATTTGTTGGTTAGGGAGTGGTGGTTGTACCAATCCGCTGTAAGATATAGAGGGAAGAAATAGACTAGAGGGAGGAAGGCTGGACTAACGGTTTGGTTCTGCAGATAGTTGAGAAAAGTTTTGATTTTTAGGGACAAGTTTACAACGAGTAGTTAACTGAAATATTATGGTCCGAATCATAACTATGATACCCTAAAATATTTTTGGGTTTTTCCCATCATCAGGTGATGATGAACGGTTGGGTCCTAACGGTCACAGTTCTAAGACGCTACAAAATATATTAGTAAAAAAATGTAATATAATGCAATTGCCAGAATATTATGTATAGAAATAAGTCGTGCACCGAACGGAAGGTATAAAATGTGCGTATAACTTCAGCCATAGTAATAGTTTTTGCACGAGCGAAATTAAAAATTCAAATTCATCCGTATTTTTTCTTTGGACTCATAGTTCACGTATGTGAAATTTGATCAAAATAGGTTCAAACGTTTTATGAAAAAAATTTGTAAAATGACGTTAATTTTTAACATATTTTTTAAACAAACAAAAATCCACTTACGCCATATTATTGGCCTTTCTAAGCGGAAAATTTTATCTTGAATTTTATATCTATGGTTAATAGTTCCCGAGATATTTGTGAAAATAATTTTTTCAACCCCAACTTTAAAGGTTATTTTCACCACTTCAAAGTGGATATTCACACGTAAAAAAATACGTGTTAAATGTTTTTTGAAGTACTAAAGCACAAAAGTTTCATCAAAGTCGGCGTGTAACGTTTGGGTAATGTCTTTTGTGTACTTTTCCCGGTTATGCTGCTATTAAGTAATTCTGAAAGAATTCATTGATATAGTACACGTTCTATTTCTTTATATCAATCAGTTTTGCATTGTGGTTTTTGCACAATTGTTAGGGAGTGTTACAAAGATAAATGAAAATGATCTAATTATGTTTTTTTAAACAGCTTGAAATAAGGCTTAACTTCGTGTTTAGCAGAATATTTGTTTAAAATGTGTTACAAGCCACTTGAACGAATTGGCGCATTTTTGGAAAGAATAGTCAAACTTCAAATATTACTATGGCAGTACCGATGAAGATGTAAATATGTCAGTGTAGTAGTGATACGTTCGTACGATATACATATTGGTTTTCTTTAAACCCTTTGAGATCCTATCATCGATTTTTATTTCTCCCGTTATACTCCCGTTAAAAGAAATTATTTAAAAAATAAAATAGTAGAAGCCATGGAGAGGTCACTCGATCGATAGGTTCGCTTATTTCATTTTGCTTTGTTGTTATTTTATGAACATTAAATTTTGCATAAAACGGAAGGTTTTTGTTATTCATCAAATACCTAAAAAAATGTAATTCATTGTTAAAACTTATAACTTAAAAAAGAAGGAAAGAATATGTTAACCAAAAATATTTACATAATTTTTATTGCCTTGGTTTTTGCAACACAAAGACAGGAATTTTGTGCAAACACTATTCACTTTTTGTACATTCGTTTAATTAAATTGGCGGCACAGCTATTAAGCTTAGTTCGCAACGCTTTTAAGCAAAAATAATTCAATTGATATTTATGAAAAAAATAAATATTATATTACTGTTGCATATATGTTGTGCGAAACAGTTTATGGATGCGACCAAAAATCTCAAGTTAAACGTTATAGATCAAGTTGATATTTAAAGATTTTTAGTAAATTAATGGCAATCGTTTTCAGCTGAGTCTCGTTGCGGTAAACATAAATATTTTTTAGCGTCATAATATCCCATTTCCAAATCACCGTGATGATAAATTATCGAAACTTGACAGTTCAGTAAATAAACAAACTTCAGTATTAAAGGTAGCGATTCTCAGTTACGCGATTATTTCATCTGCTCGAGCAACTTACATAAATAAAGCAACTGAAAATAAAATTATTAAAAGCTGTAGTGAAGCAGTATTATCGATTATCATTAATCGAATTGAACAACCAAAATATTATATTATATTATATTTAACGAAATAATTGACATATCTCATATTTCATAGCTCATATTTCATATCTCATATTACATAGTTATATTCAAATGCGTATATGAAAATATAGTTTCAGAAGATGTCATAAAATTTGTAGATCTTTGTAAAAAAGAAATACAGCAAACAAAGTTTCTTAGAAACTAGTTTATTAGGCTCTAATTTAGGGAAAGTTGTATCTGACACTTTAAAAGTTTAAATGTTGCATAAGTATAATAGCGGGTGGGTATTCTATTACAATTTTTGAATCTCATACTGCAATAGCTGTGAAGAAAGAAACTGTTACTGTTCATTATTCTTTACGTTATAGTCACATTTCTAATATATTAATATCAGACTCTTCATCAGTTCAATTAGATAAGAATGCTGTAAGCACGATAAAGAAAACTGTAATATTCTTTACAGCTTTATTTGAACTAAACGGTGGATGACACATGATACAGTCTTATTTTCAACAATTATTGCATTACTGAATCCCGTACTTTCGTGGAAAGTTACAAACGTTGGAACATTAAGATTATCTCAGTTACAACTGTTTGTCTTTCCGTTTTTCAAGTTCTGTAGTTTAATTACGTTGTTCCTTTCAAAAGGTTCAGATTGATTTTAAATTAACAGAGGATACGCTTTAGGATACTTAAAAATTTGTAAAAATAGAATATGATTAATTAGAACAAATAATATTCAAAGTTTTCCATTATCTACGAGGAAACGTATGCTGTTGTAGAATAATTGGAAACAGAAATTAAAATACCTCAAATAACAAGCATACAAAGTAATCGATAAAACCCTGTTGCGTATTATAGACATAGACAATTTATTTAAATTTCAATAACTGAAAAATTAAATAAAAATATGAAATGTCGATTTTCTGGAAAAAAGTACAGATCTGTATTATCAACTTTTTTTCGACTGAGCAGTTTTTAAATATAGTCGCGTACTTTAAAAAGTAATTTGTAAGATTGCCGTATAATATGTGACTCTGTACTAAAGTTGTGGAATGCAAAATGGGATGCATAGAATTCGATTCTTTTTAGAGTTTAATTAAATTACCTAAATTCTTCGAATGTGACCTGTATCCTAGATTACATGTGCTTCTAAAAATTTTAGTTACACTACCTTAAAATGCTGCATGTGCAAAGTGATCATTTTCTACTTTATAAATATTTGAAATGTCACGCAAGGAATTTGCGTTGTTAAATACGCACTGTGATGTAGAAACAAACGAAGACCGCATTATAGATCGATTCGCAAGTGTAGAACAGAATTTATATTGTAAATTAAAATTGTTTTCGTATCCATGTTAAACACTTCTTATGTCTACTTTCTTCGTAAAATAGATTATTTAATAATTATATTGATTTTTATAATGTATATATAATTAACGTGGACGTAACTATTCAGGCTACAGTATCAAATATAGATATCAAAATATAAACTGCAAGCTATTTTTAACTCTTGTAATAGAAGGTTTAAAAATGTACTTATTTACTTGTATACATTTCGTCCTTTCCTTCTCTCCCCAAAAAAGATTTCCAGATTCACTACTGTTTGACCCCGAAATCTCCTCTACTGTTTCATTCGCACAAAAATTATTTATACCGCATAATATCCTCTTTTATATCCTACACTTTTTGTGAGGACATTTTTTTGTTAACTTCATTCCCTAGTGACACATTTCATAGTTGCCGTTTAAATATGATATCTTATGTAGAAGAATTCCGTTAAAAATAAAAACGCTTATTTATTGACTGTGTGAAGTAAAGTTGTAAATAAGTAAAAGTAAATCTACTTAAATCTTAAAGTATTGTTAAAAAATTCCATCTTGAAATATTATAAGTACAATCTTAAACATAACCTTAGTATCAAAGGAGCTGATACAAGGAAACAATAATTGATTTAGTAAAACTTGTTAATAATCAGAACACTGTTGATCAATAATAATAGAACTAAACCCATAAAAATGACAGATTTAAAATCTCTTGTGTTAAATTTTAGAAATTAACATTGGCAGCTGCTATTAGATATTCATTTTCATATTCAAGCATTTACGGCTTAATTTACATATTAAAAAGCATTTATGCATTATTTTTTATCTTACTTTTCTCTATTCTAGTCAGTATTAATTACATTTTACAAAGCAGTAATTTTGTAATGTACATTAAACGAAATTTTGAAATAACGTTCTATTAGGTATAAGGGATAACATAAAATTGCAAAAACCATAGTTAGGACGTCCTTTTTAAATGTATATTGACTTTCGTATAAACAGAAATGTATAAAAAATATAAAATTATAACTAGATATAAATGGTAAGTCATTGAACTTCGATCATGCTTAATTAACAGTTCTCAAGAACTTCCAAAAACAGTAGTACTTACAACCAGGGTCAGTGCACTTCCGTGCGAAAGATTCGAAAATATCAGGTACTTCCGCTTCCAGGCAACATCTGATCATAGCCATTTTCTTCTAATCATGTATTCCATCAGTATTCAAAAATGTTAACTTTTCGAACAAACGTGTCACTGATGTCAATATCACCGTTTATGCTTTAAAAAGCTTGCCAACTAAAGAACATTCCAAGAGATCGGGCGAGTAAGTAACGACGCGACGTCGACGCTTGGCGTCGCGACGTTCGTGCTCCACTAACCCGCATTTCGCACACGAGGCTACCCTTGGCAATACTTTCCCCAACTACGTCATGCGTCGAGTACGCGCCTGTGCCGAGGATTGGTAAGGCGGAAGGGTGCTGGAGGGAGCGGAGGGAAAGTTCTGTAGTGCCTCTGTTAATAAAGGCCATCTTCCTTGGGTTGCGGTCCTTGTAAATCAATGGCCAAACAGTGTATAACATTTCATTGTTGACCAAATAAACGGGTCAGTTAGTAAAAAACTGTTTTCACCGCATCTTTTTTAGGTGGATCGCTTCCAATATAATAAATCCTCCTTTATTCGAATAGTGCGCTATGGAAATACACTGTTCTTTAAACGTTCTACTATTTGAATGTGACATGCACAGTGCGTTAGAAAACGACCACTGCAGCAATAAAAATGTATGAAAAACAAGTTGTCACAAAATTGGCCATGACCTCTAAAGTCAACATCAAATTCTTTTTTCACTTAACTGTGGAGTACTCGTTCCGGGGATGAAAATCTTTTCAGTAATAGTTACTTTTTCTTTTGCTTCATATTATTTAATGAATTGGGAAAGTATGGCAGAAACTGTCAAATACAAACCTTTGTTTTACAAACTTGACGTTACGATCCTAGTTGGTGTCTTCTGTAAACGATTTATTACAATTCTACACCCACAACAGTAAGTACATACATATTACTGTAACTTGTCAAGAAGATCAAAACTTATGTGCCATAACTTTACATTTGAATGTGGTAAACTAACATCGTAAAGGAGAATGTATACATATCACTTAATAGTGTTAGTAAGAAAAATTTATAGTGAAATAAGGTATTATTAAAACAAATGTTTGTATTTAACATTTTTTTGTATAATGGTTGTTTTGCGTTGCAAATTAACTGTTCTCCTAAAAAATTCCATACGAGTAGTTGCCCTAGTGCTGGACACTTCAGGTCCTTTTTAAATGATGTTTTCAATAAAAATGTCTGAAAAAAATTTCCTAATATGCACCACTGAAGCTGCAGCGTATCAAATTTCTTTTAAAATGCCTGCATGTCATTAAACAAGGAAGATGGTAAAACATTGGAATTTCGGCCTTTTTTTGCTATTACCTTTCTTAGTTAAAAAACAACATTGAAACTTGTAAACATGTAACCCTCATATAAAATGGAATTCCTATGACACAGTTTCGCTCTAATATGTTTCGAGAATTGGAAATATTCCCCACACAATATGGCATCCAAGAATATTGTTTCACCATTTTCGGTTTAAGAATTAGAGAAATTCTCGAACAATTCGGAACATAAAAAGAGATTTTAAGAGCAAAAGATTTGTATCTCATACGAAATTAGGGAAATCCCCGTACAACACAGAACATAACAGCTTTTAAAGTTGCGTATACCTACCTAACAATCGCATTATACGGGAGTTATTTGTATGTTCGAATTTATAAAATTCTAAATTCCCAAATTTTTAAATTTTTAAATCTGTGAATTTCTGAATTTTCAAATTAGGACAGTTCTAGAGACTTCCAGTGCTAGAGGCGATGAAAAACACTTAAGGTTTTTTTTAAATAAATAAAAAACCTTTTTTAGTCTGTTTATTCTACAGTGCTTATAAGTTAATAATATTAGAAATAATATTAGAAAAAATAGTTTGTCAGTATTTTAAACGTGATAAGTATAACTAATTTCCGGTATTAGGTATTGTCCGGCAAAAGGGGAACTCCCCCTAAGGTTTTTCCTATTAGTTCATGCATTAGATTAGGATGTACACTTAAGTGCAACGTAGGCTGTTTACGAATAAGAATATACATATAAACTTGAACATTTTTTAAGTCACAAACTCTCGTATTTTTAAATTTCTGATTTTAACAATTTTTTAAATTCGAGTACTTCTAAATTGCCAAATTTTTTAATTTAAAAAATTTTCAATATTCTAGTTCTCCTAGTGCCTGCATTTCTAGATAAATAAACTTCTATAATATTATACTTGCAAAGGATCAAAAGAGGCCTAGAACCTACCGTATTTTATAATGTACCGTTTGATAGCTGATCAAAACACATATCGTGTATCAAGTTTCACCTTATTTTCTTTATTTCGTAGCATGAAAAGATTCTGAAAATATTCAAAGACTTTGTAGACATGACAAAGTATATTAGGAAATTTTTTAAGTTTTTTGTCGCAAATTCTAAGTACAGAAAATAAAAAATGGCTGTAAAAGAAATATAAAAAAATACAGTTTTTGTACCGAAATGTAAGAGCAACTACTTTCTTTAATAGTAGAAACATATTAGCATGACTATCTTATCTTCTAATCTTTTCAGATCTTTTGGCAGTGTGTCTCAGTTAAAAAAAAATCATAAATTGATTTTTTCGACGCACTTAGGATAAATATGTAACTGCAGGTTTATCAGTTGCTTTATAGAATGAGCGTATTAATAAAACTTTAATATTTTTGTTCTGGATAGAATGAGGTATAAATTGAAAAAATTAATTTAGAGAGTTCAGATCTGTATTTGAAGTATTATAGATTTAGTTATTGTAGTCGACAATAAATTGTCGATGTGCGACTACAGAATTATTTGTGAACATTTTTGTTGTAGGTTCACGCCCCGTATAAATGTAAGTCTTTTTATCTGCTTTTATTGCTTTTTATTGTTATAATTTTATCAATTGATCAGTGAATAATAGTATATAACAATTTCCTTTTAATTCAAGAAAAAATTATAGTATATTTTTATCGTATTGTTATTTTTGGTGGCTTATATCTCTTAATTAAATTACGCTATTATTATTTACATGTTGAACTTCTTCCATTGAATATGGTTGAAAAATGGTGGCACTAACCAAAATTGATACCGTAATTTGGCAACTTTGATTAAAGAGTATTTAGTCTTTTTCGAGTGAAATCTCGATGAGAAATAAAATTGGAACGACGATTCAGGATAAATGAGAAAATGGAACATGAAACCGGAACTAATGTAAAAACTAACTAAGTTGAAAGACCATCCTTGTTCGAGGAAAAAAAACAAACACTATATTATAACTGATGTCCTGTATATTTTATATTGTTACTATAAAATATACATGTTGTGAGCTAAAATACACGAGTCTAACCTAACTAGATGCCTGATGGTTTCTAGTTTCCCTCGATTTCTGTCTTCCACAGTCAATTTCGTGGCAGTAGAATCCAGATGGAAGCTAATCTGTATTTAGTGAACAATAATTTGGTATTTTCAAGGCATATGGTTACCAAGTACCGTTATGGCCACACATGCTTTTGTAGCAGGGAAAATTCCTTAGCCATGAAGGATAGCTACAAAATGCACGTGACTAATAAAGGTTAAAAACTGCAGGCACTCTTGTCAGAGCCGCGATAGTCAAGGCCGCGATTCTACTGTAGCACTAAATTTAAAATTTAATGGAATCCCTTTATATTCTTTAAAAGTAGAGAATGAAGGATACTGTAGATGGCATTTGATATTCCATTCAGAAGGTTCTTCACGAAAACAACCAACCGCGAAGTTATTAAAAAGGAATCTGGTCTCGTATAGTCTACGATCTTTTGTTGATTTCTTATTCTTTATTACACGGTACCGATAAAACTGATAAAATCATTTAAATATTTCTACTACCTACGCTATACTTGGCATTTGGTGGTACAATGTATTGCCAACTAAGAAGAATTTACTTGATTTATACATTCGTATATGACTTAAAATTATTTAAAATAATTGATACCTTTTTCAGACACGAAAAGCGTTATAGTTGTACATGGTCTGCTATAATTAGTGCAGAAGATGGAAACGAGTAATTGTCGAGGTAATTCAGAACAACTTTTCCTTACGAAAATATTGATTGAGGCTCTGTTTTTGAATTATTCAATTATTATTAAAATGTCGACCTATCAGAGCGCACGTGAATGTAGTCGTGAACAAATGTGTCGGCACCCATTAGTATAATAGGAAGCCATTAGGTCAGAGTTCAATCGAATTACGAATGAACAAATGAAGTATAATGTCAAGTTATTCATTATTCATAAATAAGTAATAAACCAATTAGTCGTTATTTACATAGATCGAATAAATCGAATTTATTTGATACATATATTCATTATTAAAAAGACATTAGAAATAAAATACTGAAAATTATTTTTGTCATTTATCATGGAAGTGCATAAGAGCAAATTTAAATTTTGGGGAGGTTAAACAACTTCTTTATTTAATAGAAAGTAATTAGAATTGAATAGGTAACACGTCTAATGATTTCTATGTTAGATTTAAACAAAATGTTTAAATTAGACTTATCCAGTGGTCTACAAATAAATCCGATTCAATGAAAATGGGTCTACCGATTCTATCTATTCCAAGAAGTAACACGCAAACCACAACAGCTGATATCGCGATCGGGTCAGTGAACTCACTTTACTTCATTCACTTTCATTAATTGTCTTTCTTAATTGCCTGACGTAAGAATGACGGTTAAATACATAAGCTGAACGAAAACATGTGAACAATAATTTACGACTAATTAAGTGATTCACTATTTTTTTATTGACATTAGACAGTTAGGATGTTTGTTTTGAACTGCTGATGGTGTTACGGCGTAACAACGTAATTTACAGAATTTTTGTAAAAATATTTAAACTATTTAAATATTTACGCTAACTTATCATAAACCGCAAGGTCACGACAAGAAATAATTAAACTTTGGAAATCCCCAAAAGTCCGTTAGTCGAAATGGTTTATTACTTGCACATGACGAACAGAAATATCAATATTTTATAAAATCATTTTAAAATCCGCCAGATTAGTTTTTTAGCATACCATAACTAGCAAACACTGCAACGAAAGGATACCTTTATTACTCTAACGGAAACAGGTCTTTATCTATGTACGGTTCTGCACACGGTCATAAGAAGTTAGCACCCTTTACACAATTTGCGACAACCAATCACATTTTTGTAAATTGACCGTGCATAACATCATCAACAACTAATAGAAATTAGCGATAGAAACATCCCCCAAAAAATGACTGCATATAGCAATTTCTTCGTAACCAGAAAAAATGTCAGACATGAGAATTCAACAAACGCTCTAGCACTAAACACAGCCAACACCAAACGCACGCACAATTCTTCATAAGATTTAAAGTTAAAATTCACTGCCGTTATTGATAATAACAAATAAATTTTATACACACAATATTCACTGGCCGTTAATTGAACGAGCGAAGTGTGGGATACGCGAAAAATTCTTTCATAAATTAAAATTTTATTTACACCAAAACAGATGGCGATATGATCCGTGTCGCTAACTAGATTCGTCTCTCTTTTTATGTCCTCACGATGTCTTATGTCCCTGGTTCAGAATTTTGTGTGGAGACTTCAAGTGAAATATCAATTAGCTAGATACTTACTTATTTATAACTATGTTAATTTATATTACGTTTTCTTATTTCACACAGCAAAGTTTTCTAAATATAGATTCTCTCTAAAGTCCGACCCCACCCTTATATTTTGGAAACGGATTTAAATATGAAAAAAAAATGTTTCAGACAAAAGTTGTAGAATATCAAGAGGGACATAAAATGGTGGCAATAATTTGACCTAGGATGGTCCTTCGAAAGTCACGTAAACGTTATCTCGAGTTTTTTTAAATGGAACCCCCATTTCTTACTGCACCTTCTTGTAGCCTTCGTCGAGACGTTTTTAAAGCATAACCTATGTTTGTTTTTTGTGCAAGTCGTTTGCAAGATATAAAGTTTCATATTTGACACATAAGTGGCGTAAATCTGATCGTGCAACCTTCGCACGGTATACCTTGGGTAACGTGAATGCCTTGGGAATGTGTGAATATCTTGAGAATGACTTGCACAATAAATAAATGTTAATAATTTTGCTTTTTAAGTTGTATAAATGGCTCCTCTCTAAAAATTCAAATTAATTTTAAAAATGGATTACAGAACTTATAATAAAAGCAGGTTACCCTTTTCCCTTACAAATTGTAATATAATATGTGTTATTAACATCTTATTAATAGAATGTGTGCCTATATACATAGTATGTCTGAAAAGTAACTGAACTTTTTAAATAAAAAAAAAAGTATTAGTTATTTTGCCCAAATTAATTGTTTTTATTCAAAATACATCCCTTCCGCATCAATACACCGCTGGGCACACTCAGGCAATGTTAACATAGATTTTTTTATGTCCTTTTGCGGAATCACTTCAATCACCCTTGTCATGGCTGCTTGGGCTTGTGTAACAGTGTCATAAAACGTTCCTTTCATGGCTAATTTCAATTTTTGAAAAAGGAAGTAATCGCATGGAGATAAGTCAGGCGAATATGGAGGGTGTTGGAGCACACAGACTTGTTTTTTCCCCAAAAATTCACGAACAGCGACAGTTCTGTGACTTGGTGCGTTATCATGCAACAGAAACCAACTTCCCGGCGCTCGATATTCGGGCCTCACACGAACAATTCTTTTCCACAAACGTTCCATAACACCCAGATAATATTCGCCATTAACATTTTGTCCCTGTGGAACGAATTCCCGAAGTATAATACCTTTAGAATCGTTTAGAGTTTAGAAAAACCCAAAACCTGGCTTTGGGTCGTCTTCCAAAGTATCACGACCATCCTGGAATCGCTTGTACCACTCGAACACACGTGTACGGGATAAACAATCATCGCCATAAACATTTTTCACTAATTCAAATGTTTCTGTAAAAGTTTTACCAAGCTTTACCGAGCAGAATTTAATATTCGCTCTTTGCTCCATCGTGATTTTGTGACACGGTACGAAAGGTTCTGTCGCTTTAAACGCTATAAGTTTGCAATTCGTTGCTCGATTCCAATAACGATTGGTTTGTTTTGTAGGGGAGGAATACTGTTTTCAAATAGCATATTGTTTTTATAGATGTCGCTAATAGTGTTCCTTAAATTTAAAAAGTTCCATTACTTTTCAGATATACTGTGTATGTATAGAGCCTTTTCGAATGTTTTGTAAACACCAAAGCCGTAGAAGTTTATATTTCATTTATGTCTTCAATAAATCTAAATTCATCTATATTATTCTATTTTATTAATTTCTACTAAACAAAATTCTTAATCATACGTAATTAAAATATAAGAAATTTTTAGCGTTAACCGTCAAAAACAAAATGTAAAATTGTAATTCATAAGTGTCCTAGGTTCATGTATGAAAAGTTATAACATATTTTCATATTGCTTAACGTTGGTGGAAATTTATTAAGCAATTAAGTTACTTTCTTTGTTATCAGATTTATCATTAAGATATAATCAATTTTTCTTTCTTTCATTTCATATTTCTATTTGAAAGATATACCAATTTAAAATTTGAAGTCCGGACGGAGAGGCCTGTATAAAATTAGCATATTGGCTTATTCACGTGTTCTAAGAAAGTTAAAATTTAGTAGAATTAAAATTTAAAGATAGAATTGCAATACTGAATTTTACCATTTTCTTAATTTACATTTGATTTGAGAATAGGAAGTGTAAAATGATCTATTAAAGGCATCACGCGAGTTGGTGACAGCGATCTGCTTTAACGACATCAGTAAAATTAACAACCATACTGTTTACGTTAGAATTAAGTTACCGACCGTTCACATAGTTGAACAAGTACGCAATGTCATAACTGAGGTAAACTAAAATGATGATATGTTCATTGCTTTAAACTTTAATTGTAAAAAATGACTTTACAGACAGAAACTGACATGTATTCAGTAACAGCTGATAGAAATAGTGGGTTACTTTGATACATTGATATTGGGATGCACCACCGGTATGTGGCGACACCTACATCCGGTCAAGCGTTCGGTCGGAAAGTGCATTTCCGCGCGTAGGCGAGAGTCCCATTCTCTCGTGGAACGCTCAAGAAGATAGTCGCGTAAATTTGTTAGAAAGAAGTATTGAAAGTTTATGTACAATTTAAATAAGTGCGCGTCCAAGTTTTTGTATCAGAAATTAAACTCACGGAATAGTAAGAGACATTCTTAATAATAAATTTGAAAACGTTCCACCTAAAATTCAAGTGCGGTGTTTAATTAATTTTTCCCTCAGACGTCGATAGAGTAGAGTTCTGTAAAGTGCAAGAAGAGCTCTACAATTGGTGACCCCGACGTGATATAAATCGTAAAGGGAAAACAATAGACTATTCTTTCTTTCTTTTTCGTTAAAAGTAAGGTAGAATATAAAAATGCCGTTGCCGCGCTCCCCATGGAGGGAAAGTCCCAATATGGCGGACTTAGAGGGAGCCCATCAGCCCTTAGAAGGCGCTCTAAGCGAGGCAGCCATCTCGACGGTCACGTTCCCAGGCGTTTGGTTCATTCAAGTGATGATACGAAGTATCGTTACGTAATTACACAGTTAGACCAGTTAGTATTGCCATTTGTAGCTGATTTGTTAACGACACCCCCGGCCCGTGGGAAATATGAGGCCATCAAGGAGAAGCTCATCAATGCTTTTGATGAGTCCCCGGAGTCGAAATTGCGCCGGGTGTTGAGGAGTCGCAATCTGGAAGACGAGAAGCCATCCCATTATCTCCAAAAGATCCGGAATCTGGCCGGCAACCAGATCGACGAAGCGGTATTACGATCCCTGTTCCTGGAGCAGCTCCCGGCAAATGTGCGGAGCATTCTCGTCATAAGCGAGACTAGGGATTTGGCCAACTTAGCTCTTCGGGCGGACAGGATCCTAGAGATGCATTCCTGCCACGTTGCAGCAGCATGCCAGGATCCGCATCGAGCTCCTCCGACCGTGGATAGGACGGACGACCTGCGGAAGCAAGTAGAGAGGCTCGCAAGGATGGTCGAGACGCTGGTCACGCGTTCTCGGTCATCTAACCGACGGAATCCAACATGGCGTCGGCGATCCAATTTAAGGGAGGGCCGTTTCCGTCGCCGTTCCCAGTCCCGTGAAGATAGAGGTGGACTGTGTTATTACCACCACAGGTTCGCGGAGAGGTCTTTCCGGTGCGAGCAGCCGTACTCCTGGACCGGACCAACTCCTCAGCCCAGCAATAGCAACAGTTCCAGCAGCAGGACGGCGGCCCCGGAAAACTAGCAGCGCAACCCCGGGTACAGACGGCGTCGGACGGTCGCGCTGAGAATTGCCGTCTAGTAGTTAAAGATTCGAATAATAATTTTAGTTTTTTAGTCGATACAGGGGCGGATATCTCCGTGTTGCCGCTTAGATCGGCGATAAGAGAGTCAGTTCCCAGCGATTTTAAGATATGCGGCTAATGGCACAGTCATCGAGACATTCGGCACGTCGAAACTGACTCTGAATCTGGGATTGCGACGTCCATTCCTTTAGGAGTTCATCGTAGCAAAGGTGCAGCAGCCAATTTTAGGAGCTGATTTTCTCAAAAGGTATAGTCTTCTGGTTGACGTACGCAATAAAAGACTGATTGACGGACTAACGAAACTACATTCAATCGGATAGATAAGTACCATTTTACAACCGTCTCTAACAACTTTTTGTAACAGTAACCCGTACCAAGATCTTTTGAAACAGTACATTGAAATGACACGACCGATACAGCGATATAACGAACCGAAACACAGAATACAACACCACATCGTCACCAATGGGCCACCATGCGCAGAGAGAGAGCTTGGAGACTCGCTCCGGAAAAGTTGAGAGCAGCATAGAAGGAGATCAACCACCGTCTGGCCCAAGGGATTTGTAGGCCATCTAGTAGCCCTTGAGCTAGCCCTCTTCACATGGTGCCCAAGAAAAATGGTGACTGGAGGTTATGCGGTGACTACAGAAAACTTAATAGTCTCACCATACCAGACAAGTATCCTGTCCCTCATATACAAGACTTTTCACACAGACTAGACGGGACGACAATTTTCACGACACTAGACTTAGCAAAAGCATATCATCAGATACAGATGGCACTAGAAGACCGAGAAAGAACAATAATAATAACGCCATTTGGCCTTCTTGAGTATAATGTAATGACGTTTGGCCTTAAGAATGCTCCGCAAAGCTTTCAGCGATTTATGGACGTCGTACTCCGAATTTTGGATTTTGTATTTTGTTGTATAGATGACGGGCTAATAGTTTCCGCCAATGAGCTGGAGCATAAAGAGTATTTAAAACAAGTCTTCGACAGGTTGAAACAATTCGGTATTTCGATAAATCTTGGCAAATGCGTTTTTGGATTTCCATCGGTACAGTACTCGGGGTATCTGATTAACTCTAAGGGAGCCAGTCCAGTACCCAAAAAAGTGGAGAATATAGTAAATTATGCAAAACCGAGTGCAATCGCGGATTTACGCCGATTCCTTGGCATGCTGAATTTTTACCGACGATTTATTAAGCATGCTGCCAAGATACAGGCCCCTCTAAATATATATTTAGAGGGTGCAAAAAAGAGAGACAAGAGATCTATCGAATGGACACCGGAAGCAGAAAAGGCTTTCGAGGAATGCAAAAGCTCATTGGCAGACGCAACGTTGTTGGTACACACAAAGAGTAATACACCTTTGCTTTTACAGACAGACGCTTCTGACTCGGCTAGTGGAGCAGTGCTCCATCAGAGAGTGAATGGAATATGGGAACCTTTCGGCTTTTATTCAAAAAAATTTACACCACAGGAACAGCGTTACAGTACTTATGGCAAAGAACTTACTGCAATTTTTAAAGCAATTAAACATTTTAAACATTACATTGAAGGACGTCACTTTACTATACAGACGGACCACAAACCTCTGACTTACGCTTTCCTGCAAAAATCTGACAAGGCTTCACCGAGACAGTTACGACAACTTGACTACATTGGACAGTTTACAACAGACATGACCCATATTTCAGGATCTTCTAATGAAGTAGCTGATGCTTTGTCACGGCTGGACGTGATAAATCTGCCAGTCGTGGTAAGTACTCAGCAGCTAGTCGAGCATCAAAAGACAGATACGGAATTAGTAGAATTGTTGCAAGGGAATACAGCATTAGACCTGAAGCAGTTAAGACTAGACGACACAGACGAGACCGTGTACTGTGACATTTCAGGTGCCAATATTAGACCATATGTGCCAGCAGCGTTGCGGAAACAAATTTTTAATAGTACGCATAACCTTTCACATCCAAGTGGTAGGGCAACAAAAAGGTTAATTAGCAGCAGGTTTGTTTGGCCAAAAATGAACCAAGATATATTGTACTGGGCCAGAACCTGCCTTCCCTGCCAACGCAGTAAAATAAATGGACATACTGTTAACACTCCCCAACGTATGGTTGTTCCAGAGGAACGATTTAAGCATGTACATATAGATATTGTAGGTCCTCTACCACCAATAGATGGTTACAGGTACTGTCTCGCGATGATTGACAGATTCTCCAGGTGGACTGAGGCAATTCCGATTAAGAATATGTCAGCTGAAACCGTAGCCACAACATTTTGTGATACGTGGATTGCAAGATATGGAGCACCAGCCACGATAACGACAAATAAAGGCTCCCAATTTGAAGGAGCGGTGTTTAAGGACCTTACCAACTTTATAGGTTGCAAGCATATCCACACTACAGCTTATCATCCAGCCTCAAATGGTATGGTGGAAAGGTGGCATAGGTCCTTAAAAGCTTCAATAATGTGCCACGAAAAGACCAACTGGGTGGAAATTCTCCCTACAGTGTTGCACGGTTTAAGGAGCAGTTTCAAAGAAGACATTGGAGTTACAGCAGCAGAATTGTTATATGGAGTTCCCCTCAGGTTGCCGGGAGAATTTTTCATTGACACACAAGCATCAGACAATTTTTGTTTAAACAGATTTCGTGATTACATGCGACAGATTCGACCGAGACAGACGGCACACCACGGTAGACAAAGACATTTCATTCTCAGGAATTTACACGACTGTACTCATGTTTTTGTCAGGATCGATGCGGTAAAGAGAGCACTGGAACAGCCATACGAAGGGCTATTTCGTGTATTGCGACGAGTTACAGACGTGACATATTTAATAGAAATTAATGAATCAGACAAAATGTCAAGGTTTTATGTTAGGTTAACGTCGTCTGCTTTCCCTTGACGGGTCAAGCGACTTGGAGGGAGTAGTGTGGCGACACCTACATCCGGTCAAGCGTTCCGCCGGAAAGTGCATTTCCGCGTGTAGGCGAGAGTTCCATTCTCTGGTGGGACGTTCAAGAAGATAGTCGCGCAAATTTGTTAGAAAAGAAGTATTGAAAGTTTATGTACAATTTAAATAAGTGCGCGTCCACGTTTTTGTATCAGAAATTAAACTCACGGAATAGTAAGAGACATTCTTAATAATAAATTTGAAAACATTACACCTAAAATTCAAGTGCGGAGTTTAATTAATTTTTCCCTTACACGTCGATAGAGTAGAGTTCTGTAAAGTGCAAGAAAAGCTCTACGGGTACGAAACATGTGGCGACACCTACTTCCTCTCAACTGTCTCACTGGAAAGTACATTTTTGCGCCTAGATTTTAAACGTTTTTCTGGAAGGGAGATTTCTCTTAAAAATACATTGGCACTTTTTCTGTACACGTGTTACAACGCGGACATGCCAAAATAGAGTTAAGCATGTTGTATTAGTTAGTGCGTTACTTTTAGAACGTCTAAATCCAGCGTATATTTGCGAAAAATCATAGAGTAATAAACAATCATTGTATGAATAAACTTTAAATCGTTCCATTACATAAAGACAGTGTAATTATTTACCGTACCTGACGGGAGTCGGTAAAGAAGATTCCTCACCTGAGATACGCTCTACACATATGCAGAAAAACTTATTCTCGATATCATATGTGCTATGCATTGCAACAACAGCCTTTTATTGTAATTGTAGGCAATGAAAGTATAAATCGTTTCCATATGACATTAGCCGAATTATTTCTATTACTGACAACCAGCAAATATAGTTTAATTTTAATACACATTCTTATCATTTCCCGGTGGAAGGAATTCGTCATCTTGTCGAGATTTTCATTGAGGATTTGTACTTTCTTGATGAATATGAATAACCAACTAGAAAACTAACAGTCATAAACGAAAAATATAATATGGGCGAAGACTGATTATTGAAATACTTCAAGAGGAGTAAATGGTGTAATTTAGTTATACATGGTCTGTCCGGAAAGTAATGCAATTAGGTACGTACAAGAAAATGTATTTATGTTATTGATATAAATCTTTAAAATTCTTCAAAGTACTTCCCTTGGGCTTCAACACACTTTTGCCAGCGACCTTTCCATGCACGGTACGCATCCTGGAAGGCGTTAATGGGGACCTCGTTTAATGCCTTCGTCACGGCGGTTTGAATCGCTTCTATAGTTCCAAAATGGAATCCTTAAGGGCAGACTTGATCTTCGAGAACAGAAAAAAATCTGCTGGAACCATGTCAGGACTGTAAGGGGGCTGTGGTTACGTTACCAAGCTGTGCTTGGCTAGAAATTCTTGAACGCGCAGAGCGGTATTGCTGGGAGCGTCGTCGTGGTGCAGCTGCCACGTAGCGTAGTGGCGATCTCTTTTCGAGTACAATGTTGTGCACAGTTGTTTTCGATATGTTGAGAGTCTCTGCGATCATTCGAACACTCAGTCGTCGATCACTCTTAAGAAGTTCATGGACACGGGAAACATTTTCGTCAATAGTGGTGCTTGTCGGCCGTTCAGAGCAGAAGTCATCCTCCACGTTTTCCCGACCGATTTTGAACAACTTTAACGATCTGGAAACTTGAGAATAGGAAAGAGCAGAGTCCTCGTATGCCGCCTTAATCATTTGGTTCGTTTCGGCGAGCCTTTCATTCAGCTTAGCGCAGAATTTAATCGCATAACGTTGTTCGATATTTTTCTCCATTACGCGTCGTGACACAGGCACAAATAATAGGTTTACGTTTACTACGATTCTGACGATTTCGGAGCGCGGATCAGATTGAGGTTGCAAAGATATGAAGATAAGAGTCCCCTCCACATATTCCAGCAAGTCCGAACATGTTCGGACCAGGAAAAATGGCGGAAATGAACAAATTGCATTACATTCCGGGCAGACCGTGTATACAAGATCAACCGATATTGTCTTTACGCCATATTGCAGGTTTTCTGAGGTATGATCACCGGCTGTAATACCAGAGCACGCAAGTCGCTTTTCTAAAACGGTGAAAACCAGTCTCTTTAATAAGCCCTTACGTCGTTAATTTTAATCTCTATTTCTACCATGAGAGCTCATTTCGAAGGTTGAATTCGAAGGAATATGACTATACTTTTTCAAACTTTGAACACCTCCAACTTCTTAAGGAGAAATTTATAAAGTAAGATTTTGTTTATAATTTTTGCTATTATAAAAATATTATATAAAAAATTGTATTTCAGTAGCACAATCTTTTTCGAGCGAAATCAAAAGAAATGCAGTTCAATTGGGCAAATAGTTATTGAAATAGAAATCCGTAAGTACAGTGAGTCGTCCCTAAAATAATAAAAAATTACAAATTTCTTATATCGATATTTTTGTAATAAATTCGAGACCAGCAAAATGATATCTTAAATTTTCTTTAATTTTACGTATACTGCATTATAATTTAGTTGAAACAATTTCTGATATCGACGTTAAAAAATAGTCAGTTTGAGTTTCTCTGGGAGTTTCTCAGTTTCGCTGTACAAGGTTCTCAAAGTCAATTCTAAGTTGGCTTACTGGTATACTTGATCCTCAAAGAGTTCTGCATTTTTTGTATTTCCCAAGTTTTATGTCCTTTTTAATAATGTTTCATACGAAGACCTTTATTTTTAGCTGAAGATATAATAGGGCGCAGGTGGGGATTTTAAATAAGCTGATAGAAGGGAAAAGTGGAAAAAGAAAGGAAAAGAGAAGTAGGATATGTAGGGACAGAAGGGATATTAGGAGAGACAGGAAAAGTAGGGAGAAAAAAGAAAGTAAAAGGCGAAAAGTAAAGTTATAACGTGTGCTACGGAACAGGAAAAGAATTCCTATGAACTGGCAAGAAATAAGAGATAGCGGGAAACACCTGTAGATCACTATGGTAGGGAAGACAATGAAGTGCGAAATTGGTGACGAAGGAAAAGGCGAAATTGGGAAAAGAAAATACTTAAGGATAAAATTAATGTCCAATAATTATTAAAGTGATTTAAAAATTATTTATTTGTGATTATTACATTGGACAATTAGTAAAAAGTAACAATAAGAAATGAAAAGTGATAGTAAATTAAGTTCATGTGGCGACAGCGACACGCACGCCCTCTGAAAAGTTCCTAGATTAGTTATTTTTAGTTCTTAGGTTAAGTTGTATAGTTAGTTGGTAAGACTAGTTTGTAAGGAACGCGCGCCAAAAGAGAAGCGCAACACGCTTCACCTCTAAAAGAGACGCTTAAGAGAAAAGACGCATCACGAAGCAATAAAAGTGCAAGACCTGTGATTCATAGAAGATCCGTTGTACGTCATTTCGGAAAACCTTCTCTCCTTGAGAACCTTAGTCCCCACATAATTGTGCCGAAACCCAGGAATTTTGAAAGAAAAGGAGACGAAAAATGAATCCGGAAAAAATCCAACCGACGCTACAAGGAACGCCAAGCGGCAGCAGATACAGGCGAGTGAGTATCGAAACGTAAAAACTTCCGCGTTCTGGAAAGAAGAACCGCGTTTGTAGTTTATCATGCTGGAAAGAGAATTCGCTGCATACGGCGTGCGGGCCGACGCCGTAAAAAAGCTCCGCGGTCGTCCGAAGTCTAGATCAAGACACAATGAAAATTATACTCGATATAATAGAAGCCCCATATAAAGATAAAAATGATATAAAGGATAAAAGTACATATAACGATATAAAACGCGCTCTAATCGAAAGACTAGCCAGGTCAGATGAGGCAAATTTGAGACACCTTTTATCCGGCCTCGAATTGGACAACAGGAAACCCTCAGAATTCCTAAGGGAGATGAGTCAGCTCGCGAGGGCGAACGTCGGGAGAACGCACTCCGCGTGCTGTGGATCCAGCGGCTTCGTGCAGGGTGTAGGAGGTCCTGGCGATAATCGACGATGCCGAGCTGCAGCGATTGGCGAAAGTCGCCTACAAAACCATCGAGCGCTCGGCGACCGAGGTGGCGGCCATTGCCGATATCACCCACGCCAGGCGGGACGCAATGGCGGACGCAGCGCGAGACGACGGACCCAGACGGCAAGATGGCGAATTGGCGGCAATCGCAAGGCGATTGTCTAGGTTGGAGATCCAGCTAAACAAGAGGGACCGCAACCGCAGCAAGCAGCGCTTCTTCAGGAGGAGGAGCGCCAGCCGGGACAACAGCGCGAGCCGAAACGGACTGTGTTACTATCATCACAAATTCACCGAGGAGTCCTGGAAATGCAGGAAGCCATGCAGCTGGACAGGCCGGACAAACGCAGGCAAGAAAAAAACTAGAGGTGGCGTCTCAAGTCGAGGCAATTGGCAACGGGCCTCAGAAGTATCGCCTCAGCATCCGGGATAAAAGGAGCAGGATCGAGTTCCCGATCGATACCGGCGCAGACGTTTCGGTCATTCCGCAAGCACTAGGAGTAAGGGCCGGAAGGTAGGCTCGTTCAAACTATACGCGGCGAACGGGGCAATAATTAATACGTACGGCGAAAAACTGTTATCTTTAAATTTAGGCCTTCGTCGCGAGTTCCCCTGGCGTTTCATAATAGCTGATGTTTCCAAGCCAATAATAGGCGCGGATTTTTTGCATTCTTTTAATTTATTAGTAGATCTTCGAAATAAAAAGTTATTAGACAATAATACACAGATCCAAAGGAACATAACACTCTGCAAGGCCGATGTCCCCTCGATATCTACATTACACATGAGCAATAGATTTAAATCATTATTAAAAGAATATATTGACGTAACAAAACCGACCGTCCAAAAAAAATATAAAGCATAAAGTATGTCATCAGATAAATCACGTCAGGGCCCCCGTTCGCGGAGCGTGCGAGATGCCTGCCTCCCGAAAAATTGAAAATAGCTCGAGCGGAATTCGAGCAGATGATTCGAGAGAACATTTGTCGGCCCTCGGTGAGCCAATGGGCGAGCCCGTTGCACATGGTCCCAAAAAGGACCAGCGGCTGGCGACCTTGTGGGGATTACCGCCGTCTGATCGGCGTGACCAGACCGAACAAATACTCGTTACCACATATCCACGACGTGGCACATAGGTTCGACGGATGCAAGGTATTCTCAAAAATAGATCTATCGCGGGTTATTTTCAGGTGCCGTGAAGCACCTGAAGATATAGAGAAGACCGCGGTGATTACCCCATTTTCGGTCTATACGAGTTCACGGGTGATGCCGTTCGGGTCGTGTAACGCCGCCCAAACCTTTTCAAAGGCTGATGGACACGACTATTGCGTGGTACTTGATTTTTGTCAATGCTATATCGACGATATAATTGTGGCGTTTCCGGATATGGAGACGCATGAGAAACATTTGCGCCGGTTGTTCGACAAGCTTAGACGAAAACGGTCTAGTTATAAATATTTCTAAGTGTAAATTTGCGGAAATGTAGTGTAGGAAATACTTAGGATGTAAGGTTAGTGATAAGGGAATCGCTCCGCTGGACGAGCGGATTCAAGCGATTAAATAATTATCCAAAGCCGGAGACGCTAGCCGAGTCTTCGTAGATACATTGGTGTAATAGGCTTTTATCGTAGGTTTCTTCCTCACGCTGCGGAACGGCTGGACCCCCTACATAGACTCCTAAAAGGAGCAAGGAAAAAGGACAGGAGGCCGGTCTGTTGGGACGATGGATCTGAAAAGGCGTTCGAGGGAGGCAAAAGGGCACCTAGCTAACGCTTCCCTTCTGCATTACCCGAAAGAGAAAAGCACGTTGGCGCTGCGAACGGACGCATCGGATGTTTGCAGTGGGAGCGGTTTTGGAACAATTTAGTAAACGGAAAATGGGAAACCGCTCAGTTTCTTCTTTAGGAACTAGAAAAGGCTGAAACAAGATATTAGCGTGTATGTTAAAGAACTTTTGGCCATTTATAAAAGTATAAAATTTTTTTAGGACATTTTGTTGAAGGCAGAGAGATGCATGTGCAGACGGATCACAAACCGTTGGTATATGCATTTCAACAAAGAGCCGATAAAGTTAGTCACGGCAATTACGACAATTAGATTTTATAAGTCAATTCACGACAAATATTGTTTACGTGGAAGGTAATAAAAATATCGTAGCTGACAGCGTTTTCCAGATTGCAAGCAATAGAATTACCAGTTGTCATCTCACAGAAGAGTTGATACTGGAGCAGTCACAAGATGACGAATTAAAAAATATAATATCCACGAACTCGGCAAATGGAACCTTTCAGAGGATATACATAGAAGGTTCAGAGAAATGTTTGTACGGAGATGTAGTTAAAAATAATATCAGACCTTAGTGCCGAATGGTACTTAGAAGGAAAATTTTCGTATAATGTCCACAAATTTATCTCATCCGAGTGGACGGGCCACGAAAAAGTTAATCGCAAAAAAGTTTTGTTTGGCCCTTAATGAATAGGGATGTGACCGAGTGGGCTCGTACGTGTGTGCCTTGTCAAATAAGTAAGATCTATCGTCACAACAAGTTGGCACGGAAAAAAATAGAAGTCCAAAGGGACGTTTTTGAACATGTACATGTAGATCTAGTCGGGCCTTTGCCAATAGTTAACAAATTATAGATACTGTCTCAACCATTATAGACAGGTTTATTAGATGGCTGAAGCAGTGCCGATCACTGATTGTTCGGCCGAGAAGGTGGCAGCGGCGTTGTATTCGACGTGGATTGCACGGTTCGAAGCCCAGCTACCATTACATCCGATCAGGGGACGCAATTCGAGTTCTCAAACTGTTCCAGTCCCTAACGAAGCTGATCGGATGTAATAAGACAAGGACTACCGCGTATCATCCTCAGTCAAACGGCATGCTTGAGAGGTGGCACAGGGTCATTGAAAGCGGCGATTAATGTGTCACGAGACAAGAAATTGGGTCGAATTCTTCTGTAGTCTTCGGTATTACTGGGTCTCCGGAGCTAGCTTCAAGGAAGATATAGAGCATCCGCGGCGGAAATGGTATATGGCACTCCTATAAATATTGCCAGGAGAATTTTTTATAGCTCAGGACGAAAAACGATAGATCCGCAAATGTTTCTAGAAAAGTTTAGGCAAAATATGAGACTAATTAAGCCGAATCCAATATCACATCATAACGCCCAAAAGACATTTATACATAAAACTTTATATACATGTACGCACGTATTTTTGCGAAGTAGATGCGGTTCGCGAAAACCTTTAGATACCACCTTACGAAGGTCCATTTAAAATAGTACAAAGAGTCACCGACCGAATATTTAAAATAGATTATTCGTGGAAAGGAGATTAATGTGTGGCGTCGATATGCGGCCGCCACGTCCCTGCCATAGTTATAATTATTTAGTCTAGGTTTAAGATTGTTGGTGTGAATGAAATGGGTAAATGAGTTTTGCCTGAACGAGTCCAAGTGAATGCTGAGTGGTGTTTGCGAGAGGATGTTTGGATGATCGGTTCGAGTGTCGCGTTGGGTGTCCGAGTTCGAGGAGTGCCTGAGAAATACGCGTGTATCGTTGAATGATTAGTTTAGAGTGAAAGCGAGTCGGTTTGGAAGAAGATAGAATGATTCTGAGTTTGAATGCGTTTGGGTGCGTGGGGGTGAGAGTTGATGGAATGAAAGTTTAGTTAGTCGCTGCATGACGAGGAGATCGGTCGAAGACCATCTCCGGGTTTAATAAATCCGATTTTACAGCAGTAGTATATTTGAGTGTTTGACTCCTTCTTATACGCGTGACACCCCATCCCATATATTGGTGACCGCCGACGTGATCTGTCGGAAGTGCACGGTGCAGGTTCTGCAAGTGCGTCGTGTTGGGATTTTTCCGTGTGTTCACGTGTTTTCCGGACAAAGGCACCGCCTAGTGACACTTAGGTGACGTGCGGTAGCGCGGGTAGTGCCGGTGTGAAATAAAGACTAGCAGTGACTAGAACTCCTTAGTTAAGTTTAGTGTCTAAGCTTAGTGTATAAGGACAAAAACATTTACGATGTCGCTCGGTGCGTCTTCGACCGGGGGTGAAGTACCCGCCGTCGAACGGGTGTCGGTGCGGATACCGGACTTTGCGCCCGCCGACCCGGAGCTGTGGTTCAGCATGGTTGAACGCAGTTTCGAAGTGAGTGGCGTTAAAACCGAATTAACAAAATTCGGGTATATTTTGGGAGCGCTCAGCCCGCAGTACGCGGCAGAGGTTCGGGACATTATCATGTCTCCGCCACCTGAGCCGTACCAAAAATTAAAATCCGAGCTCATCAAGAGACTCAGCTCGTCTCAAGAGCAGAAGACGCGGCGTCTGCTGGAGCACGAGGAGATGGGCGATAGAAAACCGTCGCAGTTTCTACGCCATTTGCGAGCCTTGGGAGGCGCCGGAGTATCGGCGGAAATCCTGCGTTCCCTTTGGATGGGTCGCCTGCCGTCCAGCATGCAGGTCATTTTAGCGACGCAGCGGGACACCGACCTCGATCAGGTAGCCGAGTTAGCGGACGTCATCGCGGACACCATGGGTCTACGTAGTCATGTCGCCGAGACCTCCACCAGCTCGCCCGTTCAACAGCCGTCGGCAGTGCAGGATATCGAGGCGCTGTTAAACACCAAAATGTCGCAGCTGGCGGTGAGTTTTCGCCAGGAAGTGTCGGCAATTCGCGACGAAATGCGGGAGTTTTCGCGACGCGAGGTTACCCGTCGGGGCCCGTCGTCTCGCGCACGGCCGCGTTCGCGATCGCGGTCCGTCAACGTCGGCTTGAGCGGCGCGGTGGTAGGTGTTTCTACCATTTCAAGTACGGGGCGAACGCGCATCGTTGCGAACCACCGTGCAACTGGACGATACAGGGAAACGCGGCGGGCAGTCGTTAATGACGGCCAGCGATTCCTGCCCGTCGTCGCGCCGTCTGTTCGTGGTCGATCGGGTGACGAAAACGCAATTTTTGATCGACACAGGAGCCGATCTTTGCGTTTTCCCCCGATCGAAGTTACGGGGTTTCCGAGAAAAGACGTCGTACGCGTTGTACGCAGCGAACGGTTCGGAAATCGCTACATACGGTACTGTTACGCTGAACCTGGACCTTGGGTTGCGCCGGGATTTCGTGTGGCGTTTTGTGATTGCGGACGTGTCAAAGCCCATCATTGGTGTAGACTTTTTAGCGCACTTCGGGTTGTTGGTAGACATTAGAAACTGTAAACTGTTAGACCAGGTGACGTCGTTAAAAGTGCACGGACGCTTAGTGCAAGAGTGCGGTTCGTCGACGCCGACCGTCAAAACAATTTTCGGCAGTTCGAGGTACCACGACCTCCTGCAACGTTTTTCGGACATTACCCGACCAGGAGGAACTCCGGCAATTGTGAAGCACGAAACGGTGCATTATATTCGTACGACCCCAGGCCCACCGGTTTCGTGTAAGCCCCGACGTCTCGCGCCGATCCCTTTACGAGAGGCTCGTAAAGAGTTCGAGACAATGATCCGTCTCGGTATCGCGCGGCCGTCGGAAAGTGCGTGGTCGTCACCGCTCCATATGGTGCCGAAGAAAGGACAAGACACTTGGCGACCGTGTGGTGATTACCGGGCTTTGAACGCGCGGACGGTGCCGGATAGGTACCCCGTGAAGCATATCGAGGACTTTGCTCACGCGCTTCAGGGGAAAACGGTTTTTTCGACGCTCGATTTAGTGCGGGCGTACAATCAAATTCCAGTGGCCGCGGAAGACATTGCGAAAACCGCGATAACGACTCCCTTCGGACTTTTCGAGTTCCCCTTTATGTCGTTCGGTCTACGAAACGCGGCACAGACGTTTCAACGTTTTATCGACGAAGTGTTACGCGGGTTAGACTTCGTGTACGCGTACATCGACGACATTTTGGTGGCATCGGCAACGGAAGAGGAGCATGTACAGCACCTGGAAGAGATTTTTACTCGTCTGGACAAGTACGGCGTGTTGGTCAATCCAGCGAAGTGCAACCTTGGCCAATCTCAGGTCAACTTCCTGGGTTACGCCGTATCGTCGGAAGGTACTCGTCCGTTGGAAAACAAGGTGGAGGCGATTATAAACTACCCGCAGCCGACCACCGCAAAACAATTGAGGCAGTTCCTGGGTATGTTAAACTTTTACAGACGTTTTATACCCAGGGCTGCGCAGGTACAAGCGCCGTTAAACGGGTTGCTGCGCGATAATGCTAAGGGTCGTACCTTGCTGAAGTGGACACCGGAGGCTTCGGCAGCTTTTGACGAGGCGAAACGGGGTCTTAAGGAAGCGGCGTTATTGGCCCACCCCAAAGATAACGCTCCGTTGGCCTTGTTTTGCGACGCTTCCGATTACACCGTGGGAGCCGCGCTGCAGCAACGCGTCGGAAAAGACTGGCAGCCGCTAGCATTCTTTTCAAAAAAGCTCACCACCACCGAGCGGAATTACGGCGCCTACGATAGAGAATTGCTCGCGATCTACTTGGCAATCAAACATTTTAGGCATATGGTGGAAGGGCGTAGCTTCACCGTGTTTACGGACCAAAAGCCCATCACGTTTGCGTTCCAGCAAAAACCCGAAAAATGTTCTCCCAGGCAATTCAGGTACCTGGATTTCATCGGGCAATTCACCACCGATATTCGCCACATCGCCGGTAAGGAGAATGTCGTCGCCGACGCATTGTCCAGGCTTGAGGAGGTCGCCGAGCAGTGCAATTTCACCGATTTGGCCGAATCTCAACAGCGCGACGCTGAGTTGCAGTCGTACCTGCGTGGGGAGACCAGCAGCAACCTGCAGCTTAGGCGGGTACGTTTACCTGGCACGAACACTGACCTGTTTTGTGACGTATCATCGCGAACTGTGCGGCCGTTTGTGACCAAACCGTTTCGGCGAATTATTTTTAATTCAATACATAGACTAGCGCATCCGGGTGTGAAGGCGACCACCAGACTCTTAACAGAGCGGTACGTGTGGCCGTGTATTAAAAGTGACTGCCGGAAGTGGACGCAAAATTGTATTGAGTGCCAACGTTCCAAGGTGAACAGACATGTTTCCGCGCCTTTGGGTAGTTTTGGTGTACCGTCCGGTAGGTTTGAACACGTGCACATAGACATTGTGATCTTGCCGGTGTCGGAAAGCTTTAGATACTGTTTAACGTGTGTTGACCGTTATACGCGTTGGCCTGAAGCTTTCCCGATCAGAGACCAAGAAGCCTCGACCGTGGCACGCGCGTTTTACGACGGGTGGATAGTTCGGTTCGGAACCCCGTTGCGCGTAACAACGGATCAGGGTAGACAATTCGAGAGCCATTTGTTCCGTGAGTTGACTAGGTTAACAGGTACAGCTCATTGGCGTACTACGGCCTACCATCCGGCAGCCAACGGTTTGGTGGAAAGGTTCCACCGACAATTTAAGGCGGCAATCCGCTGCCATCAAAATCATCGCTGGACTGAGGTTCTTCCCACCATCTTGCTGGGCATCCGCGCAGCCTGGAGGGAAGACTTGCAGTCCACCGCAGCAGAGCTGGTCTACGGCGAGACGCTGCGGTTACCTGGGGAGTTCTTGGCACCTCGGAACCGGGACCCGGAGCCACTGCCAAGGGACTTCGTTGGGAGACTACGCGAGCATTTCGCGACTCTGGCCCCAACACCAGGCAGCAACCACGCGGCGAAGCGGGTTTTTGTTTTCAGAGACCTCGCGACGGCGGAGCATGTGTTCCTGCGGAACGACACCGTCCGAGGGATTTTACAGCCCCCTTACGATGGCCCTTACAAGGTGCTGGGCCGCGGTACGCGCACTTTCACCCTGGACATCCGAGGGAAACCAGTCACGGTCACTGTCGACCGGTTGAAGCCAGCGTACCTGTTGGCTGATGAGGAAGCATCAACATCGCAGGAAGCGACGCGGCCAGCGTCACCTGTCCCTGCCGCACCATCATCACCGACCATACCGACCGAGAGTTCGGCGCTGCCGCCTCGGCCATCGTCGATTTTAATTCCACCGAATGCGGGAAATCGCGTTACACGATCCGGACGAAGAGTTCGCTTCCCGGATCGTTTACAAGTCTCGTGATTGGAATCAATCACTGGCAGGGGGGTGATGTGGCGTCGATATGCGGCCGCCACGTCCCTGCCATAGTTATAATTATTTAGTCTAGGTTTAAGATTGTTGGTGTGAATGAAATGGGTAAATGAGTTGTTTGCCTGAACGAGTCCAAGTGAATGCTGAGTGGTGTTTGCGAGAGGATGTTTGGATGATCGGTTCGAGTGTCGCGTTGGGTGTCCGAGTTCGAGGAGTGCCTGAGAAATACGCGTGTATCGTTGAATGATTAGTTTAGAGTGAAAGCGATTCGGTTTGGAAGAAGATAGAATGATTCTGAGTTTGAATGCGTTTGGGTGCGTGGGGGTGAGAGTTCATGGAATGAAAGTTTAGTTAGTTAGTCGCTGCATGTCGAGGAGATCGGTCGAAGACCATCTCCGGGTTCAATAAATCCGAATTGCAGCAGAAGTACATTCGAGTCTTTGACTCTTTCTTATACGCGTGACACTCCATCCATATGTAGAAAGGGCTAAAACCTGCGTTTGTGAAAATACCGAAATGGAAAAAAAACATACAAAGAATATGTAAGGAAAAAAGTCACGTTCGCTTAATAACTCACTCGGAGGGGGGATGTGGCGACAGCGAATGCACGCCCTCTGTGAAATGTTACTAGTCTAGTTATTTTTAATTCTTAGGTTAAGTTGTACAGTTGTTGGTAGGACTAGTTTGTAAAAACACGTGCCAAAAAAGAAGCGCAGCGCGTCACTCTAGAAAAGACGCTCAAAGGAAGCAGACGCTTGCAAAACAATAAAAGTGCAAAACTGTGATTTATTAGGAAATTCGTTATTACGTGATTTTGGTAAACCTTCTCTCTTTGAGAACTTGATCCCCACAGTTCTCTCGGTATAACGCCGATATTGGCGAATCCATGAAACGTCTCTTCGGTACTGCCGTCTATGGCGGTAGCCACGAAACGTTCTGTGGCGATAGCGACACGCACGCCCTCTAAAAAGTTCCTTAGATTATGTTATTTTTAGTTCTTAGGTTAAGTTGTACGGTTTGTTGGTAAGAGACTAGTTTTGATAAGGAACGCGCGCCAAGAGAAAAGACAACGCGCGTCACTTCGGAAAGATACGCAAAAGAGTCAGACGCGACGCGAAGCAATAAAAGTACAAGACCTGTGAGCTACAAAAAGTCTGTTGTACGTTATTTGAGAAAGACCTCTCTCCTTCAACAAACCGTAGTCCCCACAATAATGGTGCCGAAACCTTGTGAAGTTTTAAAGAAAAGGGAGAAAAAATGAATCCGGAAGAAAATTCAACCCGACGCTACAATGGACGCCAAGCGGCAGGAAATACAGGCAAGTGAATTCGGAACGTAAAACTTCCCGCGTTCTGGAAGGAAGAACCGCGTTTGTGGTTCATCATGCTTGAAAGAGAATTCGCTGCATACGGTGTGCGGACCGAATGCGTAAAAGCTCTGCGGTCGTCGGAGTCTAGATCAAGATATGATGAAAATTATACTTGATATAATTAGAAGCCGCGCCGGATAAAAGTCAATCATAACGACATTAAAACGCGCTCTAATCGAAGACTAGCCAAGTCAGATGAGGGAATCTCAGGCATCTGGCATCTGGTCGTGATACTGGGCAAACAGGAAACCCTCGGAACTCCTAAGG
>JASVEB010000053.1:0-35623 GCA_036983795.1 Megachile lagopoda | reverse complement strand
ATCTCGAAAATGGAACCTCAACCAATATTTTGGCATTTCCCTTTTACGTATTGGCGGAAGCGCAAGCATGCATGCCATAAAATCATTCATGCCTAATTTTGTACAAGGGATCCTCAACTCTGCATGTTTTATTATCGGCAAAATGTAAATGCTTTAGAATGGACTAGAAACGACCGCGCTTCATGGCCCACTTTATACGAGCGTTGCCGTACTTACTGTTCTCAGACTACTATAACCTAATGTCCGGTATTTGGACGACACTTCATTGACCGATTCTTCATTTCTCTTCTCCCCCTTGTCCGAAGTTGTTTCTCCAATTTTTGGCCTTTCCGTAAATTCAAAATCGGTTTCCGGTGTATCACAAAGCTCCAGCTTCGCTGAGAAATATTTCAGACAATTCCGGCATTGTGAATGAAGTCCACCCCCAAGAGGGTCCAGTTGTCTTTACTTCTTGAAAGCACGATAAAGTTAGCTTTTATCGTGTGATCTTGCAGGCGAATGTCTAATTCCGTTTTCAAAGCAATCCGGATACGTGAATGACCGTCAGCCAACGCAATCTGCATCTTCTTATGTTCGAATTGTACACCTTTTTTCTTCAGCAAGTCGTACAAATTTGGACTTGCGATTGAGCATTTTGCGCCGATATCCAGATATGTGTGGTCTTGCTCGCCAGCAATAGATATTCGGTGAGACGAGGGGTCATCATCGTCATTGTATTGACAGAAGAGAGAGCAGCCTGATTTGTACTCTTGTTAATATTCTTCGAACAATCTGGACAGTTGCTCCGTACAAATCCGGCTTTCCGCACCTATAGCAATGTACCGTAGTTTGTACGCGTTGTGGCTGGTTTCGTTTCCGCTTCTGGTGGTGGTCGCAGGTTTCCTTTTGGCGCAGAAGTAGCCTGGTATCGGTGCTGGCTGCACTGTGTATGCTTACATGTCCAAACCGTCTACAAGTGTTGTAGCGGCGACGATCTTTTGGATATGGAGTCACGAATTTATGCTCTGCTGCACGGCAATTGGTTTCGTTCTCCCAGCTCTCAATTTCTTGGGCTCGTTTAATTGGAGACTTATTCTCGTGGGATTTTGATACGCAACGATAACCGTAGAAGCCCATAAATCATGTCTGCACCAATCGATACCGTTTCTGGTGCTCTGCATAAAAGTATTAACACACTTATGGCCTAGATTTATTCGTTAGGAAGTTATGGAGTACCAATGTACGTTATGTTCCACTATAATGTTTATAACCTCTTCAGGGACGATCTTTTCATGGCGAGAAAAAATGACTTAACTTTTTTTTCTTTTACGAGTTATTCATTTTATATTAATCAGAATTCAAAAAGCAAAAAGAAAAATGGAGAAAACAATAAAATTTCACAAAAGAAAATATCGTCCACATTTGTGGCTGCCGAACGTTAGTGGTTGTTCATATTTGGAATCTGATCGTATCCGGGAGTACGGATTTTCCCCCTCTCCACTGTTGCGATGTCTGGCTCACCCTCGAAGAAGTAAATTCTCTGCGGTAGCTCGACAAAATTCCACGTGCGTTGGGGAATGTTTATCATCACTCCTGTATCCTCAAGGAAGTCAATTCCTAATAGGATGCGGTTAACCGTTGCATCTGGTAATACTACAAACGGGGTGCGACATTGTTTCCCATTGAGCTTTACCGTAAGATCTGCGGTTAGTAAAGTTCGTTCTTGATAAATACCTCCGCTAGTGCAACTCTCATGTTCTTCCGTTCGAAATGAGTCCCATTCGCCGTAAGAAGCCGGTACAGTCCATAACTAGCAACACTAGTTTTTGCGCCTGTGTCAAAGAAGGCATACCCTCGATGACCATTAATTGTAATTGACACCGCGGGACGGTGTCGCGAGATAGGCGTATTCACTGCACAAAATTCACTTTTAGGCGCTTTGACTGAAGTGCTATTACTACAGTTCGGACACTTGCTTCTCACGAAGCCTGGTTTACCACAACCATAGCATTCTAGGGTTACTGGAACAGCTTTCGGGGGTTCCGTAGATATTGCTTGTACGGCTGGTTTCCGTTTCCTGCATTCATCTCAGGTGTGTCCAGGTCTTCTGCAGTGAGAGCATCTTTTCCCTTTCTTCTCTTCTAGTACTTCTGGATCCGATCGAAGTTCTGCTTTTTCCAGTTCCAATTTCTCAATTAGTCTCGCCTTTTCGATCAGTTGATCAATTGTGGTTACTTGATCCCTAGTAATCTTCTCCCTGATCAATTGCGCATATATCATATCTAACTGTACAATTTCCTGGTGTCGGTGGGGTAATTCTGCGAGAAGAGCGCGCATTTGGGCCATGAATACGTCCGTTGGTGTCTTTGAACCTTGTTTGCTCCGGAAAATTTCGGAATAGACTTCGTGAGCCTGCTTCCGCGGTGCAAAAGCGTCTTGAAGAAGATCAGTTGTCTTATTCTAGGATCTAACCGTTTCCTTGACCCCTAACCACCAGATTGCTGCATCTCCTTCCAAAAGCAGGGGAAGGCCCTTGATAGCATTGGAGTCACTGATGTTTTCTATCTCCTTATAGATAGACACCGTTGTAATAAAGTCTTCCAGTACTGCCCGATTCCGTTGTCCATTGTACCTTGCTGTACATCTCGCAAAACTACCCTGTGGTGCTGCTTGTTCTCCCGGTGCCAGAGCTGCTAGAATACGGGCTAGTTGTTCCTCCATCATTTCCACGTTCGGCATAGTTGTACCGGGTACTGCTTCCTTGGGTATTGGTTGATTCCGTTTTGACCTCCTTGGGTTTGATGAATCCCCGTGAACTCCTTTCCGTATTGAAGCCGTGGTTACCTTTGATTCTGGGCCCCACGTTGGGCGCCAATTTGTAGCACGAATATTGATTATCCGTGGCTGGCTCGTGATAATTCGGTCGCGTCGCGGGCGAAGGTCGGGCAGAACGTAAGGTTTTGGGAGGTGTTGGGAGGGAGTTGGGAGGGACTGTTGGGACTCTAGTTTTGGAGTGCCTGGTCCGCGAAGGTCCGGCAGTTCGGAACTACAATATAATTGTTTTTCTCTGGTAAAACGTAAGGATGGAGAGCCTGGTCCGCTAAGGTCCGGCTGCTCCGAGGGTAGAGGTTTGTTTTCCAGGACACGACTGACTTAGCTACGATTTTTCACGGTATTTATATGTTTTTAGAACTATTAGTCCCGTCCAATCACGGGTCCGCGTTACTGCGCACAAGGGTTTTTTATGACACTGCCTGCCCGAGGTACGCTGGTTACGCGGCGTACGGGAAACACGTTTTCTCTTATAACTAACTTATATACAGTATTTACAATAAGTGCATTTTGCGCTACAGTATAAAATAAAAAACTTACAGGAAATTTTTTTGTTACCTTTCTGAAGATTATTAAAACTTACTATATTTAATGTATATGATATTATTTTTATCAAATATTAACAATTTATTCGAATAATTTAACAATACTGACTGCTGGAAAGTTACTTCACGCTTTTTTCATATCTCTAACTGTACATCAGAAATAACCATTACTAGTGCAGCCAAACTAAAAAAATTCACAAAGAATTTACAAAACGCGACATGCCGAAACCAATTGTTGAAAGTGAATGTAATGTAGTGGCAGTACTGGCGAATGTCGAATTAAATCCATATGCGTCCGGGACAGATCTGGCTAAAGAATACAGAATTTCCAAATCCTTGGTTTAACGCATTCTGAAAATACATAAATTTTATCCCTATCAGTTTTCCATTGGGCAAACATTGCGTCCTGGGGACGAAGTCCGAAGAAGGGACTGTTGCCGATATTTTTTTATGTCGCTTCCCTTTATGAGCTGGCATTAACACTTTGAAGACTTCCTCTGCTAGGCGTGTCTTCACATCTCGAAAACATCAATCTACAATATCTATGTATCCTTTTTTTATTATAGTTCGTTGGTCGTTCGGATCTTCTATAAGAATCTTCATTATCTTCGCTTCATTTTGCGTGGCGTAGAATGGTCCCAGTATTTCAATAACATATCCACAAATAGTAAACGGCTTACACATGGGCATTTTTTCTGTCCTGAAATATCCTGAAGTCCTATGATTTTTGTTAATATTCGTTATTTGTTCTTCTTTTATGGCGTACATATGTATCGTCAAAAAGTTAAGCTAATTCATCTGTTACATTATACAATTTTCTTGCAATTTCTGAAGTCGATGAATTGTGATCGGGAAAATGCAGTAAATCCACAATGAGTATGCAACATATTCTTCTCAAAAGAATTTATCACTGATGTACAAAAATCAGAAACCTCTTGTTCTCGTTCGATTTCAAGAATTGCGACCATTACTTTGTTCGAATGTCCCTGTTGTAGTTTAAATAGGTGTTGGGGCAATATCGCTCTTCGGAAACTTATCGAAGGCTTAGAGATTGACCCGCAGAAAAATCACGCAGAGTTGCCGGAGTTCCGACGGAACGAAAATCACAATTTATTTTTAATGTATTTACAAAAGTCAACATGCATAAAACACAAATAATAAAGTCACACAAAAAAACGTTATGTCTAATTAATTGAATAATAAAAGAAAATGTCTCAAGAAACTCCCGAAGTAGTACGTTCGGTTTTAACGATTTAAAGAAATTTTTCGCGGATAAAGCAAGACGAGATATCGAAGTGTGCTCGAACAAATTCGTAATCGTAATCATCCATGCGTAACGGTCGAGGCGTTAAATAGATGGGCTTTGGCGGAGATCTCCTCCGCCTCCCCGCGACACCCTTGCCGCGAATCCAAGTATCCGGCGCGAACTGGATAGCGAGCGAGAGAGAGAGACAGCGGGCCTCCGCGCTCGTCTAAACAGTAACCGTTTTCTCGAACAATAGGAAAGCAACAATAGCTTGTGTTACATCTCTGCATTCAAGATGCACTCGTGATATCGACTGTCGTCTATTGTCAAGAGATAATCATATATTCCTCCCCTGCATCCTCCAGGCAATGTACTATTTGGTCCACCCGTGATACCAGATAGGTGCGAAGGAAAGGAGGCGGAAATAATCGACTCGCTTCGCTCGTTTATTTGTTAAATTCGCAGCAATACATTTCTGTACAAATGTCTCAAACATGCCGCCCTCCTCGTCGTAGGCGTTCAAATTCGAAGTCGCTTCGGCCGGTCCGCTCGGGTGTGGTTGGTAGTTGTCGATCAGTTCGATTCGCATCGCACGTCATGAGGGGATTTAGATTGTGTCCGGCCCACCGAAGCAGGACGCGGGCATGTTTCCTCACCCGGTCGGGCATACACAACGTTTACACCCCGTTTTTAGGCCCCGGAGGTCACTACCCCTGAGAGTCCATCTCCAAATAGACATGTCATCGGTCCGCCTCCCGGTGGGGCCTTCCCATGCCATCCTCAGTACCCGTGATAGCGAGAATAAACCTCAAGCAACGTTTAACAGGTCATCGTCGAGGACGTGGCACCGAAGTGCGGGTTTCCTCTGGGTCATTCCACGCCAAGTGGATCACTTTTGGAAGTCACCATCTCCGATTTTGCTCTAATCGAAATATGTTGTAGTCCATGTGAAATTAAGGGGGGGGGATTTAAGTCATCATTTTGCCGGTTTCGAATTTGTTAAGGAATGACAAACCTTCAAAGTTTGCAATTTTTGCCCATTTTTGCAAAAATAGGCTTCACTTACGAATTTTTTTCTCAGAAACTACTCAACCGATTTAGCTATATTTTTTTTTGTTTTATTCGGGAAGGATTGGGCTATTTTAAAATATTTTTTTAAACTTTGTCCATTTGTTATAAATTATCAACAAATTTAAACAAATTGTTTTTTTGCATTTTTCTCAATGAGGGGCGTAAAGGGTTAAATTTAGAAAAAAATATGGTCATATTCTTTGAAGCTTCCCCTTTAAAATGAGCCCTTCAGAACGATGGAGCCACGAAAATTGACGTCACTACAAGCTGGAAAAGGACGCGGGGTATCCCCGTTTCAGGTAGGCAAGTCGCGCGCTCAGCTATTATGATCGGTTGTTTTATATCAGTGGTCCCAAAGCAGTACGAGAAGACTTCGTACACGATTAAATGACCTTGTTCATACCTCGGAAAGTATATCAATAGCCACATTTGGTCAATGACACATTGTTTAATCATAACTTAATTTATAAATATCAGTTTCTACATTCATTGTTTATGGTCTACAAAAAAGGCGTGATTGTTCGACGGAAACCACGAGAAAGGGGTTCTTGCCTCTCATCGGGATGGGATAAGGGGGGTTATGATCAAGAGTATGGAGAGTATCATTGTGTGGGATGGACTTAAAAATTGTGGAAAAAATATAATGGAAGCTATTTCATTACACTGAACACAGAATTATCATTATCGTACTGGCAAGTCGTACATAACATTTTTTTATTTGATAATAGTGCAAAGCTGTGAAAACTTCTAGTGCCTGTAATAACAGTGTTCTAGTGCGTGTAAAAAGTGAGCTTGTAAACAATTAGCATGTATAATGTATTCATTTTGTGTTACATAATTAAATGTTACGTTTGAAAAAGATAATTCTGCTCATTCAAATATATCTTTAGGAGTGAGAATTTGATTTTCTAACAGTCTTTGTAAGCTTATGTGCATTGCAAGTCTTTCAATGCTCCCTCCAATTCCAATCCATATCATGAGTAGTTGCAAAAGATTGCCATTCTGCAGAAACATCGAAATCATTAAAATGGTGAGTTGAATTAATATAATTCCTTTTGCTTTTATTGCCCAGCTGCCTTGTCAGTCATGTTTTCTAGAACCTAACAACTTTTACGATTTTAATATTGTCAAACCAATGACCGAACAAATGGATCAGACTCATATCACTTCAGATATGGTCTAGCATAACTAAATATGCGTCATTGACCAAGAGCGGCTATTGATATACTTTCCGAGGTATAAACAGAGTCAGTAAGTCGTGTACGAAGTCTTCTCTTATTGCTTTGGGATTAGTGACATAAAACAACCGATCATAATAGCTGAGCGCACGACTCGCTTACCTGAAACGGGGTACCTGCGTCCTTTTCCAGCTTGTAGTGACGTCAATTTTCGTGGCTTCATCGTTCTGCAGGGCTCATTTTAAAGGGGAAGCTTCAAAGAATATGACCATATTTTTTTTTAAATTTAACCCTTTACGCCCCTCATTGAGAAAAACGCAAAAAAAGAATTTGTTTAAATTTTTTGATAATTTATAACAAATTGACAAAGTTAAAAAAAATAGTTTAGAATAGCCCGATCCTTCCCGAATAAAACAAAAAATATATAGCTAAATTGGTTGAGTAGTTTCTGAGAAAAGAGTTCGTAAGTGAAGCCTATTTTTGCAAAAGTGGGCAAAAATTGCAAACTTTGAAAAGCTTGTCATTCCTTAACAAATTCGAAACCGGCAAAATGATGACTTAACACGTTCCCGCCGGCATGTACCACCAGTGGTACATAGAGGACTGTCCCATGGGACGGCTTGTACCACTGGTGGTACATACACAATTGTCCCATCAGGCGGCATGTACCACTAGTGGTACAAATGAAGCAATCAATTTTATGTGTGTTTTTTCTTAGTAAAAAAAAAAAAAAAATTTACAAATGGACTGAATCAAAACAATACTTTAAATTTGTATAATAGAATAATGTATAATAAAATAATAGTATAATAGAATTGATAGAATAATAGAATTGTTAATTCCAATTAAAGAATTGATCACGTCGTCAATAAAATCTATTCAATTCATTACATTAAAAACGTTATTTATTTTCATGAGTTTTCTTAAAACATTGTAAACACAAAGATGGTTGATTTTCACAAAGACCACAAAATGTCGTAACACGTTTAGCTTTCTTTGCAGCCGTAGCGGTACCCATTTCTTCAGATAACTTCCTGTAGCATTCTTTGCAGCGTTTGCGGGTGAGTTTTGCTGGGCCTAAATGGGTTTCTATAAAATGTTTCTCGTTCTTGTTTTTTTGTGTCCCTGGTATTTCTTCATCTGCTAATAATTTATCAATAATTACTTCTCTGAATTTTAATATACTCATGTTTCGAGTACCCAAATTCTTATGTATGTAATATGCGTTTACAACTGCTGTACCGCAAAGTAGTTGTATAATAATTTTTTTTATACCATTTTATGGTTTTTTTAGACTGCTATAATATGACGACATTTGATCGGCCAAATCAACACCTTTTTTTGCAGCATTATAATCAAATACAAGATCTGGTTTGTATGTTGCAGATTTTCCTTCAATAAACTGACAATTATGATTTGGGCAACTTGTTATCATACAAACAGTTCTTTTATCAGTCCATTTCATGAATTTTATGCCAGAACGATTTTCTAAACTTTCAATTTCACCTCGTTTTTGTTTTTTCTTTTTATTTACTGGTAAAAATTTCCGATTTGGCTGAATTGTGCCACAAAAATATGTTCCAGTTTGCAGTAGCGATTGAGCTAAAGGTATACTTGAGTAGAAACTGTCTGTATACAAAACGCGGTGTTCAAATAACAAGCCATCCATCAATTTTGAGACAACATCATATAGGATTAATTTCAAGCGGCGTCGGTTAAATTGGCTTAGTTTATTGGATTACACGTTTACAATTCGCTCTTATCGCTTTCACTCGTTATATCTCTTGTGTCCTCCTCACTCAATCCTCTGTTTATATATTCACTCGTTACACACATACTTGCATACACACTTACGTACAGGTATTCCAACCGCTATCGCACCTCGCATTCTCACTCTCTCACTCTATCGCTCTCACTCTCTCACACACGCACTCTCGGTTGCGGTCTCCCTGTTCGAGTTTCGGCAACGGTTGCCTTTACCGACCTTGCTACCCAACAGTGAAAAAAAAACAGTTCATTTCAAAGGAGACAATAACCGCCGGTTATATTCTAACGGATCGACCCTCCTACAATCATATCCATGTCCATATATTGAAGCGTTCATCCTTTTTCCGGCATAAATATCCAAATCATAGGTATAACCGCTTGGTAAACATAATTTGTACACTCTTATGCCGTATTTATGACGTTTTCCTTTTATGTATTGCCGAAAACGTAGACATCCACGCCATGGAATCATACTTTCGTCTATAACGACAGTTTTCCCAGGTTTTAGCGTATTTTTGAATGTACTAATAATTTCTGTCACGATCTTGCTAATTTTATTCAAAGGGTCCTCGGTTTCAGATGTCGTATTATCGCAGAAATGTAGGCATTTCAAAATAGCTAAAAAGCGATCGCGCTTCATTACATTTTTTATGCGTTCATTTCCATACATTTTCTTCTCAGACCAGTATAATCTAATGTCTGGCATCTGTATTATCCCCATAATTAACAATATACCAATAAAAACTTTCATCTCGCTTATTGTAACCGGTTCCCACGATAGCTCATGTTTTCTTCTGTTTGTACTAAACCCACATTGTATGGAATATTTATTTGTTTCTTCAACCATTAGTTGAAGAATGCTATCGGTTGCAAATAATTTATAAAGGTCAAAAGGGTCATTGCAATCAATATTTCCTACTAGAAGCTCCGCGTCCTGCGTATGTACATGTTCTGTAACGGTGCTTTGTATTTCTCTTCTTTGAATTGGCCTCCATTCTTCCGCTTGACTTTCTACATTCATGTCCAAATGTGAATAACTGAATTCATTGTATGAAAAATCGACAAGATTACCTTCCGGTCCTAATTCGTCTTCATCTGAAGTGTAATTGATAGGTTGTACACTTTTCCTACGATAAAATATGTCTGTAGATTCATGTGATGAATCATTCATTTCTAAACGCCTAGTTGACATTCTAATGGGTTGTAATAAAGTAATGTAATGCAGCTAATAATAAAAATAAATTTTTATAAAAACTGGATATTACTTACATAAAAATTTCAAAATAAGAAGCACTGTGACCATAAGAACAAATGCTATAAGAATCGAAATTTCAATAAGCGCGAATTATATTTTGGCTACTTTGTTCGGGAGAACTTTTCAGAGCGGAAAACAATTTACGACTCTTAGTGCCAGAAGCAAAGTACAAACTATATTTCGCAAACCTCCACAATTGAAAAGTATTTGTACTCGGCAATAATTCACTTGTCGTCTGAATACGTTCGCGCCTTTCATGTGGTTTGATTTGCCAGACGACTAGCGACATCTCGATGTGGCGGGAATAGAAAGTGCGACAACAGCGCCGCCCGACGGGATAAACTATGAATTAGAAAGCCGTCAGATGCCGCGAACTACAAATAAGACCGCCGGCGGGAACGTGTTAAACCCCCTTTAATTTCACATGGACTACAACATATTTCGATTAGAGCAAAATCGGAGATGGTGACTTCCAAAAGTGATCCACTTGGCGTGGAATGACCCCTCTACAACACATCAATTTCTGTCGGTGGCATCTGTTGCTCAGAAACCTGAGATTGGGTAGCTCCGCAACGATAGTTTTAAGAGTAAAAGTCGTGTTGTCTGCATCACGGACTCGTCTCGGATACTAGAATGACTGAGTTCATCATTCCGACACCTCAAGCGACGATCGTGCAATTACCTTCCGCACAATCCCATGTTAGTAAAACTTCTCTTACAACGTTTAGTGGGGAACCGCCGAGAGCACTTACCGTAACACTTCTACCACGCAAATCTGCACACCAGAGGCATCAAAGGTTCTGGGATTGGGTAGCTCCATTGTGGTTTTTTAGGGTAAGCGGTGCATGGTTTCCAGGATCTGGTCTCGGATACTAGGTCAAAGCCCGACACCTCAAGCGACGGCCCTGTCACGCAAACCCTTGGGATCGAGTCGAGATGGCGCCCAATATGCTCCTCTCTCCTCTACCACACGTTCCTACCATCGGCGGTTGTGCTTCGCCCAGATTACTGGGATCACGCAACACCATGCACAATGGTTTTATTGCCCATAACAGTCTGGCCATGGGCCCGAGTAGGTAGGGACAGATTGGGAATCTCGTTAATCTATTCATACGCGTCACTAATTACCTATCGGTGGATTATTAATCCAACTAGTGGATGCTCGAGTATTGTGTTCAAGTCCACTGCCTAGTGCAGACTAGTGCAACTTTATAGCCGAGTGTCGAGCCACTGTATTACGCGAAGTCGGAATACCTTGGCAGATGACATCCTGGCTACGCATCAGGCGCTTAAATGATGGTGTTTGGAAAGTCGCATAAAATAGTCCGGGTCGCTCTGTAGACTCACGAGCTGTAGCCGAGGGCGGCAGATTACTCCTATCTGATGCCGCAAACACGGCACTGAGAGGCTTCCATCTCGTATTTTCGAGTGCAGGAATGCGGTAGGTGTCGAGACCGGAAGGTGGAGGGTGGCTTTGACGAATTTCCTAATAAGGCGGTCGAAAGAATCCAGCTTTCTTGTCATGATGTTGGAGGTTTGGCTACAGTGTATTAGGCGCAGAATCAAGTAGCGATTTAACACGAACAATTTCTGCCACGGACGCAAAGCGGCTCGATGGAGTCCCTTCAACATTTCCTTCAAATTAGATGCGGAAGGTGCCAACATACTGCTGCGGACATAATTGTGACCCAAATATTTGAGCTGTTCAATCACATTCAATGTTGGAACCGCTCTGCCATCAATGCTGAATCGGGATTTTGTGTCAGCGACGACCCGTTTTGTGCCCGGAACGCGCGCCAGCTGTAAAGTGCGGTACTTATTAGAGGGATTCACCTCCATGTGCGCTCTCCTCAGGAAGGCGTCGAGCTTGTGTAGATGTTTGCGCATGCCGTGTACGGTATTGCTGATCAATATAATATCGGCAACAAAGAGCAAACACCCAATCCTAGTTTCTCCCAGCTTGAAACCGTCAGCGGGATCGATGGAGGTCGCCAATTCGTCCATTGCTATATTAAACAGGATTAAGCTATCGGTGTCGCCCCGCCGCACACCACAACACATTCTGATTGGGGGGGGGGTCTTTTGTCATTGGCACTTGATGGAGATGTCAACATTTTGTATGTTGACATTATATAATTAATCGTGCGCCGATCTACACCCTTCGTACAGAGAGCAAATTCTATTGCACGGGAATGTATTTTATCAAATACATTGGTCAGATGTATGGGGGGAATTCAGTTACAGTCGCAAAATTTGCGGAATATTCGCGACTTTTTCTGAACAGAAAAAAGTAGTAGTATATTTTTGAAACTTTGGCATTTATTAACATATATATTAAGGAACGAAAACATATATTTTTTAAGCTTGAATTTTTTTAAATGGCCGTCTTATTAATGCGACAGTTTAGCACATTTGCGAGGGAGTGGGCAATCGGTATGACGTGTAGCACCTGTTGCATTCTTCTGAAATACGAGAAACTTATTATTCATACCCATAGTTTCTAGTTGAACCTAATTGCAAATAAAAAATTTGAAAATTGGAAGATTTATATGCTTTTTAAAAAAAAATCGTTTTTTATAGGCTTTTTTCCGGTTCATTTTTTATATTACTTGCACTAAAAAAAACCTGTTCTGAAAACAATTAGGTTCATCGACAAGGTATTAGTATTATGAAGTTGTGGTACAAATTTCAGAAAGATTGATTGAATGATTTTTTAGTTACATTGCACACTAGTTTTAAAAATCATGTTTCGAGAAAAACGCGATTAAAGTTTTGATGCATGACAACTGCATGATACTTGCAACTTACCAACTCATCAGCTATTCCAGGGCTATATAATAATCCTTCAGCTCCCTCGAAAAATTCATTTTGTTGAATCATCTCTTCTTTTCGCGCTTTCCGAGCTTCTTTAGTGGATAAAGAGCTATGTCGGTCCTGACGAATGAGCCGGCGCTCATTCATTTCGTCAGCGTACCTCTTACACTGGTTTCCTATGGTTAGGCACAGCTCTGCCATTAGTTGTAAAAGTGCCATGTGACCGTAATTAAATATTATAGCAGCAATTATAGTGGCTATTTCTACTATTTTGAATCCAGGATGTAAATGCTTCGGAGCGAGTCGCCAGATTGTTGAATTAAAACTTTCAATTGCATTTTGGATGTGGCCGCCTAAACATCTTTTTAGTAAATCTTCCTTTGATCAATCTTCATAATGGGCAGAATATATTTTTGAATTTCTGACTCGAGCGGTGCAGGATGATTAAATGTGTTTCTTTCAATTGCTTTATTTTTTGCTATTTTCACCAACTGTCTTCTCCCGGCGGAGCATATATCTCCGATATAGTTTGCATATGTCACGCCGAACTTCTCCGATCTTAGAAACATTTCCTTGATCGCGTCCACTGCATACCATTTTTCATAATTATGACTATGTTTCTTATTCTTCCTAATGGAATATGGAAAGATAATAATATTTAAAATAAAACTAAAACACAGTAACTTTTAAAACAACTAAATGAATTTATTATTTAAGAAAAACGACTTGGAAGGACTTCTTTAAAATATGTTAATTAAATTAATTGTTGAACCTTTAAATAACGCAATATATTTCTGTACGTATGAAAAATTATATTGATCGGAAAAACAACAACGAAGAAATATATAGATTTTATTTTTTTTTATAACATACGAAAGTCTGATCAAAATCGAGCGGTATCACATAAGTAATTGATCGACGCACGAATTCGATTATCGACTTTTCGATATAAACATTTATTTTTGTTAATTGGATTGAAATGAAAATTCAACACGCCCCATCAAAAATAAATCTGTTGTATTTAACTAATCTGATATAACTGAATTAAATTACTTATTAAAATAAGACTGTCCTTCCTTGTCTTACCTGGGAAATACATATGACCCAACATTTGTTGCAAAGAATTAGGAAAAGCCAGGAAAATCTGATTAGACCATCTTCTTAAATCTAATTGTCAATTACTACTAATTACAACTATTATCCAAATTTTTACACACAAATATATATAAACATATACATGAAATAAAAATTCTGAAATTTATTCTAAGTTCATTCCTTGTCTCAATTCTATGAATTTCGGTGCTGGTAAAGGCTTAGTTAGTATATCTGTCAACTGATTACCTGTAGGAATAAATTCTAGTTTAATAATCTTTTTCTCAATTTGCTCTCTCGAGAAGTGATACTTTATATCAATGTGCTTCGTCTTTTTATGATTAGTTGGATTATTTGCAATAGTGATACATCCATTGTTGTCTTCATAAATTAGCATTGGATTTCTAATATTAATATTAATACTAGTTGCTAAACTTTTTAACCATAAAGCTTCTTTTACGCCTTCAAATAAAGCCATATATTCTGCTTCAGTTGACGAAGCAGCAACTGATAATTGTTTTCTACAAATATTCAGTTCTACTTTTTCTATCAGTAAAATCACTTCCACCCCAATCTGAATCTACATACCCTATCAAAATATCTTTATAATCTCCTTGTTTATATGTTAATTTCAAATCTATTGTACCTTTTAAATATCTTAAAACCCCTTTTAAATATTGCCAAAGCATTTTATTATTTTTATTTGTATATCTACTCAAGATGTTTACTGAAGTACTCAAATCTGGTCTTGTGCAAAGCATAACATACATTAAACATCCAATTAAATTTCTACATGGAACATCATATTTTTCTTCTGAATTTAAGGCATTATAATCTAATTTACTGGGTAAAGGTGTACTAATTTTATTGCAATCTGACATTTTGAATTTATCTAGTATTGTATTTATATATGCACTTTGATCTAAAGTAACTATATTTTCACTTCTCTGTACTCTTATTCCTAAAAATAATTTTACATCTTTTAAATCAGTCATATTGAATTTTCCTTTCACACAATTTAAAAAATTTTTCATTGTAGACATATCATAAGTTGCAATAATTAAATCATCTACATACAACACTACATAGATATTTTTCTTTATGTCTCCCCTGTCTAACAAATATATACATGTGTCTACTGCTGAATTTTTAAACCCTCTTTCTATCAATACCTTTTCAAATGTTTCGTACCAACATCTGGCTGTCTGTTTTAAACCATAAATTGCTTTATTTAGCTTACAGACTTGATTTCCATTATTTTTAATTCCTTCAGGTACCTTCATATATATTTCCTCTTTTAAATTACCATTCAAAAATGCAGTTTTCACGTCCATATGATGTGCTAATAAATTAAATTGATTTGCAAACGCTAAAATAAACCTGAAACTAGTAATTCGTGCAACTGGTGCAAACGTCTCATCATAATCGACCATGTACTTTTGACTGAAACTCCGAGCAACTAAACGTGCCTTGTATTTCATTGGTTTACCAAAATCATCATTTTTAACCGCGAAAACCCATTTACAATCAACTATATTTGTATTGCTTTGTTTTGGTACCAGTGTCCATGTTTCATTTTTTAACAATGAATTAATTTCATCATTGATAGCAATTTCCCATTTTTCTCTATCATCTTTATATTTTACTTCTTGAAATGAACTAGGAACTTCATAAACTATAGATTGCGCACACATGAGATAATCATCCTTATCATCATTTAATTCTAATTCTTCATAAGAAGCAGAAGGTTTATAACCGTCGGACTTTGCCCGGCGCTATTTACTATTGCTACGTAGTATTTCGCGGAAGGGTTCTCTATACCGACTCCGCGACCCCGCCTCGTCCGCGGATGCTCGCTATAAATCCGCGGATCCGCGAACGAGTGGCTCTTCGGCGCCCGATTCGAATCCTCTCGCTTTCGGAACGTTATCGGGGTTGTTGGGCGCCAGACGCGTTTTCGCGTCGCGATACCGAACGTTACTAGAGAAAACTCGGAACTATACTTTACTCGACGATACTGACGATGCGGAACCGATCGAATACGAGAATTCGGAAATACGAAATGCGGAGGACCCGAATCGGCGGCGGGAAGGCACGGCAGCTCAGGTACCGAAAGAAATGGTAGAGTGGCGGGATTCTTAGGGGAAAAAGGGCTCTAGTCGCGGAGGTTACCGGGAACGGAAAATCTGGAAGGGTCGAAAGAGAGAGACCTCGACAAAGCGGAGTTACTTACTAAAGCCGGCGTTTATTTAAATCTAACTATGTTAAGACTAGTACGTTTTTGACCACTCGTAAGCCGGAAAAACGCGATGAATCGTAACGTGGCGTGCCCGGCAGAAGGCCGAGGTACGGTAACGGACGAGATTTTACGCCCGGTAAGCGAGATGCCAAATTCCTAGGTTCCGTCGGAATTTCCGGCCGTATTACGCGCTAAACGCAACGGTACGCAACGCGACCGCGACTTAGTTCTATCCGCGAGATGATTCCGTATCGGCGACCGTCTAGAGAGAGAGTTAGAGTGACAGACAGCGGTTTTCGGTACCGTACAACATGCAACTTTACGTTCTACTCCGGCAATTAAGAGATCACGAACTCGGGACGCGGGAGGGCCCAATTCAAAGCGAAACGCGGTAGATTGTGGCTAACGCGGTACAATCACCCAATCAGGTTCGGTAACTGGCAGGAGTTCGGCTTCTAGAAAGATTGAGAGGCGATCTTTCTAGTTTAACGATATCTAAACGATACGCCCGGACGTCGGGATCCGCGACCGTCCTGGGCAGGGGCCCCCGGGTTTATCCTCCTACCTTAGACTACTTATAACTACGCGAACAAGGCCGAAACTCCCCGTTACGTTTTGTGGAACTTGACCGTCAATTGTCCGATCGGTATTCGACAACCCACGATATGAAACAAGGTCCCGGTTTCGTGATTTTTACATATGTTAACAGTAAGAGGGGCTTACCGAGATGTCCTTTGGTCCTTAGCCGGCACACAATCGAAAAAAAAAACTACTTTTATCGTTAGAACTGACTACGCACTGAAGCGGGCAATTGCCAGAAACGGAATAATTCCACGCGAGCCCTTGTGCCGGTACGAGGACACCTCGTGATCGCCCCCCACTCTTTGCCGGAATCTCCTTCTTCCTGCGATGACTTCTTCGGCAGGATCTCCTCCTACCCCGCGGCCTCTTCCTGGTCTATCGTAGAGCTGTAGCGGGGTAGCGGCAGGGTATCGGCACATTTCCTCGGCGTACGTCGTTCCCTCGGCGTATGTCGTTCCCTCGGCGAACGTCGTTACTCCATGGCGGTAAATACAAAACAATAAAGCGGCAGATTACAGTCGTACGGGATTATACGCGATTCGCTCTCTCTCTAGACGGTTATTCCCGGCGTCCTATGACCCTTTCCGGCTTCCGGGGAGGTTCCTTGTGACGGGTATAAAATACCACGTCACACTATCTATATGTACAGCCGGCTCAGCCGGTACGCCGGGTTCGGTCCCGGGGAAATAACGCACTTATCAGCTAGACGCAACTTACAAACTAACGCGGGGATTCACTCCGCGCGGAGGACAGAAGAACGGAGTTCGGGACGCGGTTTACAATAAGGCGGAGCGCTGGTTTTACACGAAACGGAGCGTGGGGTCGGTGACGGAGCGCGAGTTTTACACGAAACGGAGCGCGACTTACAAACTATCGCGGGTTACAATATCTAACGCCGGATAGAGGGACGACGGGAAAGGGAGTCAGACACTTTGCACTCCTCCCCTGGCTGGAGACCGTTTGGCCCGAGCACGCGATCCACGCGTTCCTTCGGCGGTCAGATGGCCCCCGTCTCGCGGATCAAGTCACGGAGTAAGGCCTAGGAACGGAGGCTTGGTGCGACCCGTGTGGCAGCTGGAAGGCCCTTTGCCGCGTAGTCGCCCTCCGGGGAGGCAAGATATAAGGAGTACAAAAATCGCAAGAGAGCTGGCACAGTTGCGGTTCACTATCGGTTGCGGTACGCTATCGGTGCGGTTCGCTTGCCAGGTGCTCTCTGGCTTATCGCTCATCGAGCCGGTCTTATATATGCCGCGGGCGCCGATTCTCCCGCGAGAATCGCGATCGCGGCGGTTGCCCTTTATCGGCGGTGATAGTGAGTTCGCGCCTTTAACAGTCGTTACATCACCCCCCCCCCCCCCCCCCCTCCCCCCCCCCCCCCCCCGCCGTTTACGAGGCGCGAACTCAGAACTGCTTTGAAAGTGGAAACTATATGTATTTTGAAATGTTTACAATTTACCCGGTATGATACAGTGGACAGACTTACGTACTAGGGGGAGGGTCACATGTACAGGGGAACTTACATACTAAGGGGGGACATATTATACAGTGGGGGGAACTTACATACTATGCCTTAGATCTAACGGGCCGTCTTTGGGCTTGAGCTGCGGCGATGCGGAGGCTTCGGCGGGCCTGGACAGCGGTGGCCTGATTTTTATCCGGACCTGTTGTCCGCCCATTTGTCGGATGACAATCTGGCGGCCGTCCGGGAAGGCCATGATTAGTGCCCGGCGGTTGGACGTCGCCGCGAAGTCGACGACGAAAGAATCGCCCTTTGGTCTGGTGCTGGGCTGGGGTGTGGGTGGAAGTTGTCCCTGGCCCGGTGTTTCCCGGGGGCCGGTCGGGGTTTGTGTGGCGGCGGTGCGGAGTGTGGTGGCCTCGGTTTGTACGGCCCGGTTGACCGGGGTTGGCCGTGGTTTTCGGCTGCGGCTCCGGGCGGCTGGTGCCTTGGCCGGCGCCTTCTGCGGACGAGCGGCGGCGGGAGGCGGTGGCTCTGGTATGGGCCCGGTTGGAGGCGCCTTCAGTTATGGTGGCGTTGGCGGTAGTGGCGACGGCGGTGGTGGTGGTGGCGGGTTGATGTTGACCACCCATGGCGTCCTGTCCGGTTGCGGTGGTGTCCAGGGCCGTTGGGAAGTCGGCAGCGGTATCGGGGCCGCAGTGGCTCCGGTTGCCTCGGTCGGTGGTGTTCGCCGTGGGGCGGTTGATCGGGGCCGTGTGGGTACTCGGCAAAAATTGCCATAATTAATTTTTCAGTCTGTACATTCCATACTTTATATCCATTTGCAAAATAACCAAGAAGAATACCTTTCCAGGATTTTTCATCAAATTTTGATTTCCTGGTTTTATTTAAAACATAAACTGTACTACCAAAAATTTTTAAGTATGTTAATTTAGCTACTTTCTACTGTGTCACAATACATATGGTGTTTTATTTACTTTTAATGCCTTAGTAGGAGTTAAATTTATCAAATAAGTCGCAGTTAATACTGCCTCTCCCCAAAATATTTTATTTAGTTTAGCATCGTTTAACATTGTACGAGCTTTTTATACAATTGTTCTCATCATTCGTCCTGAGACACCATTTAACTGGTGGTGTATGTGGTGGTGTATGTGGAACAGTTAAGTGATAAGTTATACCATTTTGTACACAATACTCTTTCATTTCATTGGATAAAAATTCTCGACCATTATCGTAATATAAATTTACTATTTTTGAATTGAAATAAGCAGTACTTTTTGAAATAAAATCTTGAAACACTGTAAATACTTCTGATTCATATACAAGCAAATATGTTACACAATAATGTGTAAATTCATCCACAAAAATAACAAAATAATTTTTACTAATATATGTTGATGGAGTAATCGGATCACAAACATCTGTATGTACAATAAATAATGGACGTTTAATATAAGTTTTTTCTTTTAACTTTTGAAATGGTAATCTAGATTGTTTTCGTAATATACAAGTTTCGCATAACTTTTCAGTAGGTGTAACTTTTTTAATTTGATTAATATCGTCAAATATTTCATTATTTTTCAATTCTAAAAATTTACTTCTACTCACATGACCTAAACGTTGATGCCAAAGTTCATAATTATCCCTTTCAATATTAAAAGCTCTAGTATTGATCTTGCCAATTTCAAAATTAATTGATATCAAATTATCTGTTGGCTTACCATTAATACTGGTTTTTCCATCCTTCATTATTTTTACTCCTTTCTGACTAAAAATAATTCCCATACCGGCCTTTTGCATTTTTCTTACAGACAATAAATTTTGTGCAACTTCCGCACTGTAAAGAACATATTTCGATTAGAGCAAAATCGCAGATGGTGACTTCCAAAAGTGATCGATTTGGTGTGGAATGACCCATGGGAGTGATAGCGTGACTCCTCAGCTGTTGTACGGCGACTAAAATAAGAAATAACGCGCAGTTCATTGTTTATCTTTTTGCAACGTCCATGGTGCTAGACTCGGGAGTTTACAGCACTCATGAAGCAAAGAGCGGTATTTGCCTAGTGAGCGACTCGTTCTTAGTATAACTAATTCTATAAGCAATTGGGGTTCGTGTGGCGTGTGGTTAAGGAGTGAAATCTACAGGTTAATACCTTTTATTAATTAGGTTTATTCAAGTAATTAAAGGTAAAAATATAGGATTACGATTAACAATTACTTTGAAAAAGATATAAAATGTATGTCTGATATTGTTATTATTAATAACAATATTATTAATATTGAAAACGCAAATCGGTAGCTAACTACTTCGGTTACGCGGTTTTCAACAAAGTACGTATAGTTAGTTAATTATTTGGTCGACGCAAACGCAAGAAACGCGGTTTTTATAATGTACGTATTGTTAATTAATTATTTAATCGCTTATTATGACGAAACGTAAGAAACGCGGTTTTATAGTGGATCTAGATCCTAACTGGTGACAGAACAATGTTTGGTTTCGCTATAATATCGAGATTTGAAACTTTATGTAAACACAGTTGGACATAGAGCAGCTACTCTTTGCTTGACTCTAAAACTAGTAGTTCAATTGCCCTTTTAGTCGGAGCACAAATTGACACCCAAAACCTGATCGCTTAATTGGGGAGCCTGCGTTAGCTGGCTACTAAACGACCCAACGATACAAGAGTTAGATGAACAACGTATGCCCAACAGGGTTGCAAATTAGAATGACTCGACTTTATTAACCGGAATTACTGAAACGCCACCCAAAAGATCGGGCTTCAGAGACCAAACCGCTCGAAATGGGGAGCCTGCGTTAGCTGGCTGCTAAACAACCCAGCGCGAACTCCGAGAATCCGACGGCGAGTTAGTAACTTGGCAAAAAAAATAAATTTATACGAGTGGCTGAAGAGCTCTTGTTTGATGTCTTAGTCCCTTCTGGGGCTGAGTATAGCACTCTCCTTCCGGAGTTTCAGAGACAAGACCGTTTGAATGGGGAGCCTGCGTTAGCTGGCTATTAAACGACCCAACGATCAAGTATCCAAATGGCTGATACCCGCTGTCCAGTCAAAACTAAGAATCTTGTAGGCTCTTACCAGCTGAAACTGCTTCAACTTGTCGCTTAACCCCTTAACCAATTATTTACGTTCGAGAATTTTAGGCCGCAAACGTAAACAAGGTCGGGCAGACTTCGAGCCATTCCACGGTTGGGCAAATCGGTCCTAAGTTGTACGAAACGCGCACGACTTACGGAATGTGAATACTGTGTATCAGACACAACTGGTTTAATTTTGTGGGATATTTGATAGGTAATTACAACCTGATGTAATAATTGTGTTAGATATACCGCAAAACGATTATTATCAATCTCTAAAATATAACATAAATCAATAACATTTATTTGTAGTTCCTGAATAAATTAACAATTCAAGTAATTAGCATTTATACAAATATCAATAACAAAAAATTAATAATCTTCAATGTTATGATATCTTTCGAAACATTCTGGTACATGTAAGGCAACTTTGCACCTCTTACACTCCCACGTTGTTTCGCTACGTTTTTTATTTTTGTTGCAAACTCGACAAGGTTTTGATGGTCTTAATTTTGATGCTGTTGGGTCAATGTGTTTTGGAAAATGAGCCGTGCTATTTGTGGTGGGGCAAATTACAAACCGCGACCGTCGTACCACGGGCGATGCCCGTAATATTTACGTTTGGCCCGATCATCTTACTACGGGCTATGCCCGTAGTTGTAGGTTAAGGGGTTAATACTTCTCCTAAGAGGCCCGTCATGTACTGCTTCAAAAATTGTTCTGCACCCTATGGGTTTTTCCTTCGCTCTTTTATACCGCGAAAACGGCCAATTTGCCTTTCACTTTTCAAGGCCATGCAGACTTACCCTCATGCTAAATGCGTAGTATTTTTACATATTTTTTGATATTATTTTATTACGCTTTATTTAGTAAAGAAAATATATTAATTTGATTAAGAAAAATACGCTTTGATTTATCATCAATTTAGATTTCACAAGCTAACTCGCTAAATCGTAGTTTTAATGGATTTTTATGTACGCAAATTGGCGGGATATTACAAGTATTTTAATAAGAAGATAATTAATCGCAAATAATACATAGAACAATAACTAAAAATATATTTTGATTTATAGTAAATAAATAAACAATAATAGAAATGTTTAAATGATGATTTATAATAATTTATTCTCGATGTATATTTGGCATCTCTTTCTATCTAACGCGCGCGCCATCGATCGGTGATCCAATTTAACAATGTTGCACGCGTGATCTACCCTTGACCATTACCGCGCGAATTTTTATGGTGCGGTCGGTAATTCGCGGTCGATAATCAAAAATAAAGGTACATGTATTAGGATTACTCTACTTATCTACACGGATGTTCTTCCTCGCGGACCGGGGACGTTACATTTTGAAACAATATCGCTCCATAGCCAATGGAACTGGTATCGGTATGCAGTTCTGTCTCTCTCGCGGGGTCAAAAATGACGAGCAAAGGTCTCGAACTGAATTTATCAAGGACGTATTTTCGCACATTGTCCTGCTCGTGACCCCAACACCACGGTTCGTCATTTTTGGTCAGTTTCGTTATACATGCAGTATGTGCCGCAAATTGAGGGATAAATTTTCTAAAATAGCTTGCCAATCCCATAAATTGACGAACTTGTTTTACCTACCTGAACTTGGCACCCGACTTTCAAAAATTTAATTTTTTTTAATTACATCGTATTCGCCTTCGTTTGTACCCGTTTGTACCACCTTTCTTTTCGTTTGTACCCTAAGGGGTGAAAAGTTACTAGGGGTTGAAAATAACCCAGCACCCCACTTTAACATTTTTTATTTCTTTCAACGCCATCATAAAAAGAGACGTTTGTACCCGTTTGTACCACCCTCACTTTCGTTTGTACCCCAAGGGGTTCGTTTGTACCGTCTTTTGAAAAAATCCCCTAGAGCCAACTTCGCCATTTTTTGAAATTTTTCAAATCTCTTTGCGGGTGCTGTTTCCCAGTGCTTCGTAGAGGTTTGTACCACCTTCACTTTCGTTTGTATCGCCTTTTGAAGAAATCCGCTAGGCGGCACTCCGCCATTTTCTGCGATTTTTCAAATCATCTTGCGCGTTCTATTTCCTAATCGTTTGTACCGGTTTGTACCACCCTCACTTTCGTTTGTACCGTCTTCTGAAGAAATCCGCTAGGGGGCACTCCGTCATTTTCTGCGATTTTTCAAATCATCTTGCGCGTTCTATTTCCTAATCGTTTGTACCGGTTTGTACCACCCTCACTTTCGTTTGTACCGTCTTCTGAAGAAATCCGCTAGGGGGCACTCCGTCATTTTCTGCGATTTTTCAAATCATCTTGCGCGTTCTATTTCCTAATCGTTTGTACCGGTTTGTACCACCCTCACTTTCGTTTGTACCGACTTCTGAAGAAATCCGTTAGGGGGCAGTCAGCCATTTTCTGCGATTTTTCAAACCTTCTTGCGCGTACTGTTTTCTAATCGTTTGTATCGGTTTGTACCACCCTCACTTTCGTTTGTACCCCAAGGGGTTCGTTTCTACCGACTTCTGAAGAAATCCGCTAGGGGGCACTCCGGCATTTTCTGCGATTTTTCAAATCTTCTTGCGCGTGCTGTATCTTAATCGGTTATACCCGTGTGTACCACCTGTAATGTATCTGTTCCTGAGGTCAGAAATTAATAGCGCTAATGAGGTAACGACTTTTACGTATTGAACGACCGCCTTTTACAATAACTATGTCTAAAAGGATTGTGGGATTCGTGGGTGTGCGGTTCAGGAGTGAAATTCACAGATTAATGCCTTTCAATAATTAGTTTTATTCAATTAATTATTGGTGAAAATGAATATTATAATTCACAATTATTATTGGTATAAAAAGTATATGTATTTGATTTATTACGATTTCATGAAATTAATGAGTTTGGGAAAGAACAAAATAGAATTGTATCGCGCATTAAGAAGGGATCTCAAAAAATTCAATCATGTGAGAATGTGAAATGAATATGATTGAACAGGAACGCAATAAAAAATGTACAATGTAAGAAATAAAATTTACATCGAAATTCTTCCGTGTCGAATCTTCCGAGATGTTAAACGTTTTTACTTCCGTTAGTACCTCAAAGGGTTCGCTTGTTCCGACTTTTGAACAAATCCCTTAAGGTACACTTCGCCATTTTTGGAGATTTTTCAGCTCTTCTTGCGGGCGCTGTTTCCTAGTTATTTCATTTGTTCTAAAATTTTGTGTGGAATATAGAGGATTAAAACTAAAAAAATGCAATAATAAAAGAATAGCGGAAATTACATACAATTGGAACAGTGTAGCAGAGAAATTTTGACAGAAACTCTTTGTTGTCTCTTCGTTGATGTTTGTGCCTGATGTTGTATGTTGTGTGATTGTCAACAGAGGCGATTTCCAATTTTGTGTTGTTTGATGGTCGACGGAATCGTCCAGTGGATCGCCGTTGTACGACAACGGAAAGTAGACTACTCATTGTCCTGGCCGTGACATCAGCTGTTGTGCAGTGTACATTTTTTGAATGTTGTAATTTTTTTTTCTGCGTTTCAATTTCTCGATGTTGAATTGGGAAGTTACTCATATATTTTAGAATGAGAATTTCTTCTTTTCCTTTTTGCAACAACTGAAAAGCAATTTTCGTTTATTTATAATTTGTAAATGATTTATTAGTTTGTAAACGTATTAATGAAATGAATTATACAGTATATTTGAAAGTTGTAAAACGTTACCTGAAATGTGATTTCCCTTCCTATGCGCGAAATACTCTTCTTGTTCTGCTTCTGTTTTGTGTTGATCATGATGATTGTGATGATTATGGTTATGGTGGTGATGATAATTATGATGAGTATGATGAGTATGATGATTATGATGGTTATGATGATAATTAACGTCGTACAACTCGTATGACCTTTCGGTCTGCGAGTACAATTGCTTTTGTTTGCAATTGTCAACCACCGACGAAGTCGGTGGAACTACGCTTTACAGTGTAGTGCGACGCTAGATCGTTGCAACGTTTTTTATTTTTATGTCTTTCCCCGTGAACAAGTCAGCGGAGTGTACATTATTCAGAAGTGTACAGTCCAGTGTCGATCAACTCGCATGATCTTACGATCTGCGAGTACAATTGCTGTTATTTGCAATTGTCAACCACCGACAAAGTCGGTGGAACTACGCTTTACAGTGTAGTGCGACACTGGATGGTTGCAACGTTTTTTATTTTTATGTCTTTCCCCGTGAACAAGTCAGCGGAGTGTACATTATTCAGAAGTGTACAGTCCAGTGTCGATCAACTCGCATGATCTTACGATCTGCGAGTACAATTGCTGTTATTTGCAATTGTCAACCACCGACGAAGTCGGTGGAACTACGCTTTACAGTGTAGTGCGACACTGGACAATTTATTTGTAGTAATATATTTATATGTTATTAGTAATATTAATAGTAATATTAATAGTACTATTTGTACAGTACTATTTATATGCAGTAATATTTGCACCCTTAATTGTCGGATTTAATGTAAATTAATATCGATAGCTTTCGTTTTTGTAATAATTGCCTGGATGTAGCTATAGCACCTTTTTTTGACTGTGACAGGTCATTGTATATTTCCCAACTACCTGTTATTCTTTTACAGTGAGAAATGTAGTGACCTACATTTTGGGAATTCGTGCTTCCTGTATATTCGATCGCTGACACTAACTTAAATTTTATATTTTCTACTATTATTTCATCTGGTATCTGTAATAATGTGAAAGTCCCTTCCCAATTACAGATATTTTCTGTTAAAGCTAAAGGTTTGTGCTGTAGCGGTTCGATATCAAAAATAATTTGTTTCCCTGGAATAATTTTAGTGCCAGCGGTGTTATTATTGCATTTGGTGCATTGTTTTGATTCTTTAAATGTTATAATATCTTGAAATGAATTTTTTAATGCTTGTATACCGTTCGTATAAAACGGTCGTATATTTATATCTATAACTACTTCAAACTTTTCCTTCAAATATTTACAGGTTGAGCATTCCTGTATAATTGTGTATGAACTTTCTTTTTGCAATAAATGTTTTCTAATTAAATTACTAATATTACATGCACAATCTACATAATTTACTTCTGATTTAAATATGCCACTAAGTATTATGGCTCGTTCTTTATATATTTTTTTGCAAATGCCAAGTGCAGATAAATTTTTTATAAATATTAACATAGTGTTTTCCGATTCGTTAATATATGTGTTATACGAGCACCAATCACGATAAGCTACTAAAAGTGCTTGTGCAAAGGAATCAAATGCGCACGTATTTTTCATTGATACATGTTTTGACGCAATTAATTGTGGCCCTAGTAAAATACCATTCTCTAGCAGAGGTAGATTCCTACTTAATTTAGGTTTTAAATGTATATCTTTAATGTCCGGACAAATAGTTAAATATTTTCCTCGTTTTTTGGTAGGTTCTTTTACTTTTCCTTTCCAATTTTCAATTTCATTTAAAATATTATTGTGGTCTGACTCGTACGTGTCATCAGAATGAGTAAAATCTATATTTTCCTTATTACTATCGTCTATACTAATAAGTTTCCTTTTAGTTTCTACTTTATCTATTTTTACATTTTTATTTAAATTGTTACCAGCTGAGGGTATAGAGATATCAATGAAACTATTATCTATTTGCTCAGAATTGAAGGAAAGTAATGCCCTATTTTCGCGGATTATATTATTTTCTTCAATTTCGTTTATGGTACTATTCATGGGCATTATATTACGTTGCTGGTTTTTATTTAATTGCATAGCATTTAAAATTTTCATATGCCCTGCTATTGATGCAATATGCTGTAATATAAATTTATCTAGGCGAATATTTTTAGAATTTTTTAACGTTAATTGTTTTAATTCTCTAAAATATTCCTCTACGTAGGATGAGGTTGGTACATCATTTGGATTTGATATCAATGATGTCCAAAGAGGAAAATGTTTACAAATCTGACGAAAATTTGGAAGAATATCAGGACACCAGTACGGATTTAATCTATCAGAGATAGAAACATTAATGAATGATGTTTCATTTTCCACATCAAGGAATTTAAAAAAATTATTTAAATTATTACTGTAACTTGTGTCAGTATCTAATGTAATATTACATTTACTTTTATTGTTATCATCAACATCGTCATAGTTGATTTCTATTTTATACGTTTTAATCAAATTGATCAACCTCTGTTGTGCATTTGCACATGTATTGTATTCTATTTGGGAGATGGCTACTATCACTATGTCCTCAGAAATAGTTTGAAATGAATTTATATTATGGCATGACGTTAATAAACCAATGCACCGTACATAGAAATCTTTCACTCGTTTAGGTTTATGATGGAAACATTTCCATCGACACACCATTTTAATAAAGTGTGCAATATCTATTTTAATGACGGTGTTTGGTTTTAATGCAATGTTATTAGTTTTTAAATAATTTAAACAATTATCTACGTATGTTATTAAATCTACATTATTAAATGCTAAAACTACGGCATTCAGTAATGCAAGAGAATAATCTATTACAATATTCGACGGAACTGAAACCATTGTTGATCGTAGCCATTCCCTTAGCCAAAACGTTATAATATTAGTGTCATGTCTTTCGGAAATCATTTGAAAAACGGGGAGAACTTGATTTTCGAACGGTACAACTGCTTGATATAGCAATATTGCTTTACTAGAACCGTCCGTTTTTTTAATTTTTCTTACAATTGAACCCGTAGCATCTATACATACATGACTACATGTATAACGTTTTTGCTTAATAATTTGTTTATATAAATAAGCCTGTTCTGGGCTCCAATACATTATAAATATATCGTTAATACCTATTTGTTTTATGGTACGCATTACTTCCAAATTTTCCTCTTTCAATTTTAATAAATTGTATAACGGATCAGAAAGTTTGTTATTACCCAATTCTTTATCCGCTTCAAGCTGTTTGGCTTTCCATAGAACCTCAGGTTTGTAGATATGCGATGGTATTACATCTCCAAATTCCATTTCTTTGTTGGCTTCTTCCCTGATCCACGCATACGCACTTTTTCCCTGTAGTTCTTTCACTACACGTTTACGTTGGGCCCCTCGCAATTGTCTTCTTCTGTTGTGCACAATGTCCTTGGAATCGCACGTAGAGATGTGCAATAACAGTCCATCTTCATCTGGACCGTTAACGTTGTACAAGTTTAAATTATTGTTGCACTCAGTACATCTTCCTTGCACTTTTAAAAATAATCCACTGTCGCTTTTGTTACATTTTGCAGATTTAAATGCAAAGCAACAGGGAAGTTTTAATTGCAACCATATTTGCCGATTTATGACGTCTGTCCAGCCATCTGCTAAAACGAAATATTCTCGGTTCTTGTAAACAGTTTTTTTTGGTGCAATTTTTGTCCATTCTTCTATATTAATTGTGATACTGGTGCGCAATTCGGGCATAACATTACCCAAATTGCCAGTGGACCAATTTGATGTATTGGAAATGTCACTTTCAGTTACACTGTGATGTGAATTGTCAACATTAGCAATTTCCACATTACACAGAACTTTCAGTTTTTCCAAGATTCCAGATCTGTTTTGGGATATATATAAATATAAATGTTTTTTTGTTATTGCACCATTTAAGTTGCAACATGCAACATCCCACACTTTGTCCGATAATGAATGCAATTTACATTCATGAGTAAAAAAATTTAACTCCTTCACAGCTTCGAAAATTTCGTTATATTCCACTTTTGGTTTTCGCGGCATTGTAGATTATTAATTATAAATTATAAACACCGCGAATGAATATAGTTCCACAAACCGTATCACGTGTTCACAACGTACTTCACTTTGCACGTACAGTAAATGTCACTGAAAATTGAACACTAAATATATTTGACAACACGTCAATCGAAAAAAAAAAAGAAAAAAAAAAATTACAAAAAACGTACAGAAAATACAGAAAACGCGTCACTAAAAATCGTACGTTTTCGTGTGGTTGGAAGAAACGATAATGTTCGCAATTTCCACCCCACAATTGAAAATAGTGTTTTTCGTACGACTAGGCGCGATATAGTGCTGACTCTATACTGAAAAATCTTCCTTCTAAGCCCAGATACAGCAAGGAAAAGTACAGATACAAACCACTTGACATAAGTGAAAATGACCGATAGATATGCGCCAAGAAAACATCCCCACCACTGCAGGAAAAAACCGTCTTAGACGCTCGGTCACCACGAAGTATAACGTAAACCTCGTTTGGGTATATGCATGAGACAATATCAATAAAAATGAAAAATTGTACTATTTTTAACTTTTTTAAAATGAAACATTCATCAACGTATTTGTGACATTTTCCTTATAAAACTGAGACCAAACACGATATAATTTGGACTATATTTACGGGTTTAATTAAGGATAAAAATTTATAACGTAGAGGAGGATAACAATTGAAAAAGAAAGAGACGTTGCTATTGTTGCAGATGGCAAACATGAAATAGCTGTTCCATTGTTTTTATTGCCAACACGTTGCAAACTATCTTTATTTTCAATCCTTTTTTAATACAATTTTTACCAACATATTTATGACGTTTCCCTGATTAACCCTTTTAGTGCCAGAGCCGATATATCGGCCCGCACCTTGTAGCGCTTTACTATTCGCATTGCGGGAGAACTCTATCTCAAAATAAATTTATAATACGTTATAAATGGTCTAATTTCATAACGAGAGAATTAAAAAAAAAATAATTTTTCGTTTTAACTCTTTGTGGACGACGCCTTTTTCCTATCGCTTGGAGATAACGAAATTATTATTATTATTTTTTGTTTTTGTTATGTAATATTATTTATCTTGTTACAAAATATATTGGAAATGCAAAGTATATACTTTGTAGTAAATGGTCTATATAAAATTATGATGAAAAGATGACTTTTTGTATGTGCAAATACGTTTTGTAAGAGAGAACTCAACTTTTACTTTCTTTATGATCTTTTATACCTTTGTTATTTATATAATTTTCAATGAATATAGAAAAACTAGTGTCATTGATTTGTTCTCTATTTCGTCCGTAATATACTGCTTTTTGAATCATGTACATATTGTTTCTTGTTTGGTTTTTACGAGCATTTTCCCAAACTCTAGTAAAACCGTGAAATTCGGCCGGTTATTCTCGCATAGGCACCGCTTTTTCGCCCGGCACTAAAAGGGTTAAAATAATACCAATCATGATGTAATTCGGGACATATTTACTTGTAATAATTTGTTAAAGTCATTACTCTAATGATACATTTGTCGGCATAACCGACATCTATGATGGAGGAAGTTGTATGAAAAATAGATTCAGAATAAAAAGTTGGAATGTATTGGGATTCTAAATAATTGAACATGCTTTTGATCTTTGACGACTGCTGCAATCACAGCTTCTGTTTTTGTTTTACTCACTATCGCCCTCTACGTTAGAATGTTTTATCGCCAATTAAGCCAGTACATGTAGTCGAAATTATATCGTGTTTAGTTTCATTTTAATCAGAGAAATGTAAAAAATCTAATGGTAAAAGTTTCATATAAAAGTAGTTGAAAATTAAAGATTTATTCTTACATTAGGATTGTCCCACCGATATGTTATTGTATCTTTACGTTCAATATCCTTCTCTCGCTGTCCTTTTTTACGTTCGGCAAAACATAAATCAATGTAGAATCTATACAATATGAGCAAAAGTTTAGACCCGAGAGATTTCCAGATATTGAATATTTACTATATTAAGTATTTACAAATTTTTAATATTCTCTCGATAAAGGTAACGGTGGTAACGTTATGCACTCGACAGTTTCGGTTTAGTTCATTTGTAGCAAGCAGTAATATGTAACATCTAATATCTCGTAGTTAATTTAAATGCAGTGTTAGTAAATCCCACATACATAATTTTGAATTTAAAAACTTTGATATTTCATAAGAATCTAATAAGAATCAATTGTAGTTAGTGTTTTATGTGTTAAAATAAATTGTACGCAATGCTAATACATATTTCGCAAATGTACGGATAGTTTTGAGTGGTAGGATATATACATTCGTAGGAATCAATTAAATGAACACATAAATTATATTATTAATATAATTTATTATTTAATTGAATACAACATTAAAATTATATTTTCCACTGCCACCACCACGGCTGCCTCTTCCGCCACCACCACGGCTGCCTCTTCCGCCACCTCCACGGCTACGTCTTCCGCCACCTCCACGGCTGCCTCTTCCGCCACCTCCACGGCTACCTCTTCCGCCACCACCACGGCCGCCTCTTCCGCCCCGTTGCCCATATAATAATCTTTTCATATATTTTTTCATCTGAAACAGTGAAATAAAAATGTAAAATACTCATTTAACCATATTAAAAACTTTTAATTTAAAAAATTACAAGTTTCCGAAATAATTGCGAACATCTATTATTACGAGCGCATTGAATTCTGCTTATTGGGCCGTTCACTGCATAAATCGATTAACTCCACTTTTTGAAAAATCTTAAATTTAAGCGTAAAAGCACTTGGTATAATCATAACTTTTTATATTTACACAAATTTTCCCAAACATAAATGGTTAACACCATTAAACGACTAAAATATTCTTTTGGCCACTGAATAATAAAGTACATTTATTTTTACATCTTTGACGATAAATATTTGGTTATTTTTTCTTCTAATTTAATATCTTTTAGATGAAAGCTACATCTGCATTCTACAAAAATTTGAATTTATATTATAAAAGGAATTTTAAAAACCAATGCACGTTAATTCATCGCTTTTCTCCGTTTTTTGTTTTATGGAGTTAATCGATTTGTGCAATGAGGGGCTCAATTGTGGGTCTGCACTATCATACGCGTCGGTTTCACCATTGCTTGGCATCCGTTTGCAAACGACTTTGTTTTTATTTGTTCACGAATTCGTTCGGAAATGATGCACGCATATGATGCCATGGACACACACTTGTAGGCAGAATTCATTATGCTAGTAACAGTAATTTTTCGCGAGTATCTAATCTATCACAGACAAATAGTAATATTACATAAATATCAAACACTTTACTTACTTTTATATATTGGGCCGCCGCAGCTTGGTCAGCAGCATTTTCTTTTCGGCCTTCACTGGCCTTCCCTTCGTCGCCTGCTGTACTATTTTTTTCTTTTTGTTCATCTTCTATCTTGTTCATCTCCTGCACACTTTCAACTTCCATCTGTAAATAAAACAGTTTGTTTATTACTTCACTATAATATGTATAATATATGACGTTGTCATTGAGGATGTCATACTTACTTTTTCTGTACCTGCAGTAGTCATGGTTGAGACGGAAATGATGGACGGTTGACCGTCGCGACCGATGGCGTGTCTCGGACATCCCCACACACTTGCAAGTTTCGAAAAATATCGAAACCAATCCCTTCCACCACCCTTGTCCCCATGCAAAAATGACTATGTCGCAGTTGGAGTAAGCAACATTCGATTACACAGTATTATAAACTTTGTCCAATTTTTAATAATTTTTACTTATGTGCGCAAGTGGGGATTGTGTACAACATATTTGTGTACTAAAAATATGCAAACTTTGTTACTTTTTACTCTTTTTGTGAAACATGTTTGTTACATTTTCCGGGTTCAAATGACTTCAAACTCGACATAATTCGAGACATATGTACTTGTCATTCCAAACGTTCTGGTTATACCGAACATATTGCTCTAATAACTTATTACAAGTAATTATGTCCCGATTTACATCATGTTTGGTATCATTTTAATCAGTGAAATTGACCAATTGACTCTGAACACATCGATTTATTTTTGCTCATTAATTAACGTGAAAATTTACTTGTAAAAAATATGTTATAATGAAAAACTGCGCTGACAAGAGAAACGTAGGCTTTGTAAAAAAAAACTATTGGTTGTTCTCGAGGAGAAGGGTGTGGGAGCTGCAAAAGTCATTGGCTAATTTTGTGAGAAGAGAGGTGGTTTGAAAAAAAGAAGTGGTAAGTTTGGATGTGGAGGGAAGTCATTTAGCGGGTCCTTAGAAAATCTTGAGCTTAACGGAAATTCTAAAAGAGGCATGTTTAGGTGACATAAAACAGACGAGAAAGTTCGAACCAGTGGACAATGGGGTAAAGAAAACAATAAAAAAGGGACGACATGCTCGTTGGGATTTCCGACAATTTATTCTACTGTTTTTAATGCCAATACGTTGCAAACCATTACAGCTGCACTGTATAACAAATGTTGACTTTTTTAAAATTTTGTAAACGCCACTATGAAATTATTATACATTTTTGCGAGCTGAATACGGATCTGAAATCCGTTTTTCTCTAGGACGTACAGTCTTTGAGAAAGTTAAGATTAAAAAAAAAATTGCACATTTTCAACTTTGGGAATTTTTTATGCTTTTACCATAGCAGCTATTCAGTAGATATTTACACGAAAAAAATCTGTGAACTTTCTCGAATAAATTATTATGATATTTATTAATTTATTTAAGAAAATCTAATGTAATGTGATAAATCAGACATTTCTATTGAAGAAAGCATCAAGCGATATTACAAAATCACTTTTGTTTATATTTTGCAAAGAAAAGAAAAACACGCTTCGGTAAAACATGCGTCGCTACCAGTGGTGCTCAACGTTGGCGCGGCGCGGTGGTCACTCTGCCCACTGTCTTGGCGTAACGGTATAAATGTACCGCGGTGAACTTCTCGGCTGTTTATCTTTGTTTCGAATTCGTCCGCTAAATCTGTTTTAAGGTCACTCCATAGTCGGAACGTAGGTAGCGCGTCCAACCATAGTTTTGCAGACCCTTCTAACGACTTTTTCGCGAAAACCAGCGTCTGTAGCGGCGTCCATCCGTAAAGCTCTGCGTGCTCCTCAATCGCCTCGATCCATTTTTCCACCGGGTATGTTTTGTCGTCACCCGAAAATTTCGGGATTATCCCTTCCAGGTCCTTAAATTGAATTCGATGGTCTGTATACTCACGTTGTTGTCCGTCTCTTTCTCGTCGATAATCTTGTTCGATTTGACTCGCATGTTCCTCTCGCCTGTTTTCGGTTGAAGGTGACTGCCGTTGTTGTCGTAGGTCTGCTACTTCTCGTCGTGCTCGTTCCAGTTCGCGCCTCAGCTGTTCTGCTTCATCTCGACTTATGGCCGTCTTATTTTGTATTTTTAATTGACTGAGCTCCGCTTGTGTAGCTTCCAATTCCTTACGAAGTTGTTCCATGTTTCTTTGATTTACCCTTCTCTTTCGTTCGGTCTCCTCTTCTTCTTCTCGTAGCAATGGCATGTCGACTTAGCACAAATTCGTCTACCTCCTTTGTTTATCTAACCGTCGCACCGACCGTCAACCGTCCTTTTCTCACACTTATATTTCTACGTCTAAACGGCTCGGTTTTCGTCTCGGTGTTCACCACGCTTTTTCGTCTAACTGTTCGTCTCACTATTCGTCTCATTTTTTCGTCTAAATGTTCGTCTCACTATTCGTCTATATTGTTCGTCTAAATGTTCGTCTCAATTTTCGTCTCAGCACCCGCAAGCTTCACATTTGCACAATACCCTGCCACGTGCACTTACCACCTTTTCTCCGTTATCACCAATTATTGGACTCACTGCATTCACAACCGATCCCGGACGAGCCCCCAAAATATGTGGGATCTTAGGGTGAATGAAGTGGTGGAGACCGGTGATGTTTAAGAATTATAATATATTAGTTTTACAGATAACGTCTCTATCATTAGATCTTTCGCCGGTTCGAACAGGACTGACTCACTCATCGAACATTCGCGCATTCACACGTGACATGCATGCTTTTTCTCACTCTCTCTCATACCCTCTTTCTTACTTTCTCTCACTCTCTCTCATACCCTCTTTCTATCTTTCTCTCACTCTCTCTCATACCCTCTTTCTATCTCTCATACTACCGGAAGTACAATTATTAATCCCACATATATAACTATGCAATTGTTTCATTAAATAAAACTATATTATAATGTAGGATCATAGCGAGCCGCACAAATAGAACATATTTGTAATAAATAGTTCCGTGAAAAATTATAGAAAATTTGGACCTTGAAAAAGTAAACTCATTTGTCAGCGTGATGAGGTCTCTAACATATTGAAATCACAACTTCGATTTTATATTAACCAATTCAGTATTCAGTTCGAAATCCTTCCGAAAATCTGTCGGTATATTAAAACGTATGCTTAACAAGTTTGTCTCAAAGCCTACCGCAATGAACTATAATTAAGATTTAGAAAATTACTTATTTTAATTTTGATTCTTACTGTTACTATTTCAGTTTCTAATATTATATTCGTCACAGTCCGCACAGATATTAGATTTTCAATCCTTGTTCGCTGCAATACAAATATTGCTCATAGCTGCATTAACACTTTAACTGCTATATCATATTATAGGTGTCGCTTAAATTTCCATACCTATATTAATTTACCACCTACATTACT
>JASVEB010000052.1:0-37143 GCA_036983795.1 Megachile lagopoda | reverse complement strand
TTATCGATTTTTTGAATTTTTTGAACATTTCAGATTTTTTCAATTTTTTCGATATCATCTACATTATGAATATTATCAATATTATCAATATGAGCGATTTTATCGACTTTCTCAATTTTTTGAATTTTTCAAATTTTTCAAATTTTTTCAATTTTTTCAATTTTATCGATATTAACAACATTGTTGCTATCATCAACATTGTGAATATTATCAATATTATCAGTATTATCAATTTTATCGATTTTTTCAATTTTTTGAATTTTTCAAATTTTTTCAATTTTTTCAATTTTATCGATATTATCAACATTGTTGCTATCATCAACATTGTGAATATTATCAATATTATCAATATTATCAATTTTATCGATTTTTTCAATTTTTGGAATTTTTCAAATTTATTCATTTTTATCGATATTATCAACATTGTAAATATTATCAATATTGTCAATACTATCAATATTATCGATTTTTCAATTTTTTGAATTATTCAAATTTTTTCAATTTTTTCAATTTTATCGATATTATCAACATTGTTGCTATCATCAACATTGTGAATATTATCAATATTATCAATATTATCAATTTTATCGATTTTTTCAATTTTTTGAATTTTTCAAATTTTTTCAATTTTATCGATATTATCAACATTGTTGCTATCATCAACATTGTGAATATTATCAATATTATCAATATTACCGATTTCATCGATTTTTTCAATTTTTTGATTTTTTCAAATTTTCCATATTTTTTCAATTTTTTCAATTTTATCGATATTATCAACATTGTTGCTATCATCAACATTGTGAATATTATCAATATTATCAATATTATCAATTTTATCGATTTTTTCAATTTATTGAATTTTATCGATATTATCAACATTGTTGCTGTCATCAACATTGTGAATATTATCAATATTATCAATATTATCAATTGAATTTTTGAATTTTTCAAATTTTTCAAATTTTTCAATTTTATCGATATTATCAACATTGTTGCTATCATCAACATTGTGAATATTATCAATATTATCAATATTATCAATTTTATCGATTTTTTCAATTTTTTGAATTTTTCAAATTTTTTCAATTTTTTCAATTTTATCGATATTATCAACATTGTTGCTATCATCAACATTGTGAATATTATCAATATTATCAATATTATCAGTTTTATCGATTTTTTCAATTTTTTGAATTTTTCAAATTTGTTCAATTTTATCGATATTATCAATATTGTTGCTATCATCAACATTGTGAATATTATCAATATTATCAATATTATCAATTTTATCGATTTTTTCAATTTTTTGAATTTTTCAATTTTTTCAATTTTTTCAATTTTATCGATATTATCAACATTGTTGCTATCATCTACATTGTGAATATTATCAATATTATCAATATTATCGGTTTTATCGATTTTTGGAGTTTTTTCAAATTTTTTCGAATTTTTTCAATTTTATCGATATTATCAACATTGTTGCTATCAATTGTGAATATTATCAATATTATCAATATTATCAATTTTATCGATTTTTTAATTTTTTGAATTTTTCAAATTTTTTCAATTTTTTCAATTTTATCGATATTATCAACATTGTTGCTGTCATCAACATTCTGAATATTATCAATATTATCAATATTATCATTTTTATCGATTTTTCAATTTTTTGAATTTTTCAAATTTTTTCAATTTTTTCAATTTTATCGATATTATCAACATTGTTGCTATCATCAACATTGTGAATATTATCAATATTATCAATATTATCAATTTTATCGATTTTTTCAATTTTTTGACTTTTTTATTCAATTTTATCGATATTATCAACATTGTTGCTATCATCAACATTGTGAATATTATCAATATTATCAATATTATCATTTTTATCGATTGTTTCAATTTTTTGAATTTTTCAAATTTGTTCAATTTTATCGATATTATCAACATTGTTGCGATCATCAACATTGTGAATATTATCAATATTATCAATTTTGTCGATTTTTGAAATCTGGAATTTTTCAAATTTTTTCAATTTTATCGATATTATCAACATTGTTGCTATAATCAACATTGTGAACATTATCAATATTATCAATATTATCGATTTTATCAATATTATCAATTTTTTTCAATTTTTCAAATTTTTTCGATTTTTTCAATTTTATCGATATTATCAACATTGTTGCTATCATCAACATTGTGAATATTATCAATATTATCAATATTATCAATTTTATCGATTTTTTCAATTTTTGAATTTTTCAATTTTTTCAATTTTTTCAATTTTATCGATATTATCAACATTGTTGCTATCATCAACATTGTGAATATTATCAATATTATCAATATTTTCAATTTTTTCAATTTTTTCAATTTTATCGATATTATCAACATTGTTGCTATCATCAACATTGTGAATATTATCAATATTATCAATATTATCAATTTTATCGATTTTTTCAATTTTTTGAATTTTTCAAATTTTTCAATTTTTCAATTTTATCGATATTATCAACATTGTTGCTATCATCAACATTGTGAATATTATCAATATTATCAATATTATCGATTTTATCGATTTTTAACAATTTTTTGAATTATCCAATTTTTCAATTTTTTCAATTTTATCGATATTATCAACATTGTTGCTATCATCAACATTGTGAATATTATCAATATTATCAATATTATCAGTTTTATCGATTTTTGGTATTTTTCAAATTTTTTCAATTTTTTCAATTTTATCGATATAATCAACATTGTTGCTATCATCTACATTGTCAATATTATCAATATTATCAATTTCATCAATTTTATCAATTTTTTCAATTTTTTGAATTTTCCAATTTTTTCAATTTTGTCAATTTTATCGATATTATCAACATTGTTGCTATCATCAACATTGTGAATATTATCAATATTATCAATATTATCAGTTTTATCGATTTTTCAATTATTTGAATTTTTCAAATTTATTCAATAACTTCAATTTTATCAATATCATCAACATTGTTGATTTCGGCAATATTGTGAATACTATCAATATTATCAGTATTATCGATTTTTTCAATTTTTTCAGTTCTTGAAATTGTTTGAATTTTCTGAATTTTTCAAATTTTTGCAATTTTATCGATATTATCAACATTGTTGCTATCATCAACGTTGTGACTATTATCGATGTTATCAATATTATCAGCGCTATCAATTTTTTCAATTTTATCGATATTATCAACATTGTTGATTTCGTCAACATTGTGAATACTATCAATATTATCAATATTATCAATTTAATTGAGTCTTTCAATTTTTTGAATTTTTCAAATTTTTTCAATTTTTTGAATTCTATCGATATTATCAACATTGTTGCTATCATCAACATTGTGAATATTATCAATGTTATCAATATTATCAGTTTTATCGCGATTTTCAATTTTTCCAATTTTATCGATATTGTCAACATTGTTGATATCAAAATTGTGAATACTATGAATATTATCATTTTTATCGATTTTTTGAATTTTTTGAATTTTTCCGAATTTTTCAGTTTCTTCAATTTGGTTTATATTATGAACATTGTTGCTATCATCAACATTGTGAACATTATCAATATTGTCAATATTATCAGTTTTATCGATTGTTACATTTTTTGAATTTTTCAAATTTTTGAAATTTTTTCAATTGTTTCAATTTAATCGATATTGTAGGAGGGCAATAACCGGGGCCGATCATGTGTTCGATCGCGTCTTCAAAACACCGCGTTAGGGCTGTTCGAACGGCCGCCGTTAGGAAGGTGCGAGGGCGATATTGCGAGTGTGACGGTGCGAGCGAGATATTGCGAATGCGAAGTATGGTTGCGAACAAACAAAGGGAACATATGCGAGTGAAAGAGAGAGCGAATGTGAAAGAAAGGGAGCAAATGCGGATTGCGAGCGTTGTCAACGGTGGGATAGTCGAAGCGGAGAGACAGTTTTGAAAATGAAGCGATTGTGCGAACAGTGCAACGGCGAAATTGTGATTTTTGAACAAGATTAGAATATAGCATTTTATTATACTCTAACCAACGACACAATTTTCTTCACTGTCCCGCACCCCGATCCTACAATATATAAAGCGATGTATCGATAAAGCGTAGGACGCCTCGAGCACGAGGAAGAAGATTATAATATTTGTAGAACACGTTGTAACCGTACAACAGGGTCGCCGATCCGGTTACATAATTATAGGGTGTATATGGCGAAGGGGCCCCATCAAATTTTGTGTGATTAATAGCGCAAGTGCGGACTGACCCCCTCTTCTATCAAGAATTTCGCACCTAGCGAGGTGCGTACGGATCGTGAGATCGCTCTCTTTCGTTTGAGCTCTCTATGAGTAAAGATGCATCATTAATCAGACTGAGTATAGATCACATAAATCGCGAGCAATTTTGGAATTACGGCGAACACCGTATTCTGGATGAGTGACCGAGCGACAATTCCGAGACCTATTCGCAACCTGGCGCTTGTTTGTGGGCTAACGGGAATTATTAATTTTTCCCCGCAAAACACAACCGATGCAGCCGGCAAACAATAGCAGCTCCTGAGGAGTCGGTGTGAATTTATTTTAAATAATATTACGCGCGATAGATCGATTTTATCTCCGACGGAATTCGGTTACACGAGCGATGAGGAATTCGAGAACGCGGATTAATTCTTCGTAAAACGAATATTATATTTCGAATTATCTGTTTATTCGGTAACGGTCGATTCTAAACCAGTGAGGAATGTGTGTTTTTGCGTGAGGTATGTTCGCTCTGTTTGTATTCCGGGTATCGAGTTTCTTCTTATTTCTTATTATACCAGTTCTGTGTATACGTTTGCATTTTTTCGAATAAATACGGTTACGGTAAATTATGTTAAATTCCAAGAATAATTATTTCGTAATCTTTGAGCCTATATCAGGAAATAACGTACCCGTCACACGAAAGGTGGGCGGTTATAACCTCTAATAGCATTTGAGAAGACACTGAAATAAAGAATTATGTAGTCAAAATAGTTTACTTTTGTGCTCTTCCAAACTATACTTGCTTCCCATAATTCCAATAACGCAAAACTCATCCCTATACTAGACGTGTATAAAACTATACATATATGGTAAAGTCTCGATGTAAGCGAAAACGACCTGTACGATATAAGCGAAAAAGATATTTCCGCATTTGGGGAGAAGATCCTTCGAGACGCCACCAAACTCGTTCGCCAAGAAAACGTAACGTGATCCGAATCGAAAATAAATCCTGTTTTGTCTCATTTTAATTAGAAGAATGTCAAAAATCTATTGGTATAAGTTTCATAGTGAACAAATGACAATTAAAAGTTATACTCTTGCATTGGTATTGCCTCAGAGATATAACCCAATTCGAATATCGAAGATCTTAACCCCTCAGTGGTGGGGACAATTTTGTCACTAATATCATGTAGTTCACTTCCGCTTATATCGAGATTTTACTGTACAAGGAAATATAGAATAAGTTATCTCTTTGTTCCTGGGTGTACTAACATTGACGAGTAACCGAGAACACGAGGAAGAAAGAAGGAAAGAGTGGGGAGACTAGCGCGAGCTGCGACTCTTCGTCAGTTGTTCTATATCAGTCAGTACGCGTCGTGGCTTCACCACGTGCTGTTCGTGTCTACGAGTAGTTTACATTAACGGTAGTGAATGACGATTTGTACAAGTAAATACAAGTTCATAGTGTGTCGATAGAAACATTTAACGACAATTATCTATAATAATAAATGAAACCTAATTAAATTTTAATTTTTTAATTTAATTTAATTTATTAAATTATGAATAAACTATAAATGTTACCGAACGAAACAAAATGTTACTTATTCTCGTGACTATGTGACCAATAAATTTTTTCGGTGTGTATTTCATGGTGCTGTATAGCTTCGAATGGTTTTAGATCGTACCGAATTGGTGAGTCTTAAAAATATGTTGTTATTTCTTTCACTGTCAAAATAACACTTGTTTATATTTATTTGCAGTTTTATTTTATTTTGACACTTTTGATGCGTATTTTTAAACGCTTCCTTATTGCGTGTGTACCGTTAATGTGGTTTTTATTTATTCTTCATGAAAATTTATTTCAAACTTTTGACTACCCTTAGAATGGAAAGAAGTTGTGCAAAGTTTTAGCCCAATTGAATCTTCAAAGAATATATGAAGTTCTCGAACATTCAAATAATCATTTACAGTCATACGAAACTGATTTTATTAAAATAACCGTTCAATTATTAATTAAACAAAAAATGTGTCAAACAGGAATTGTAGAACTTTATAAGAAACATCTTTCATATTTTATCCATGTTTTTTCGAACAACGAACTGTTTTCGAAACAGATTAAAAAACCAGAAAAAATTAAACTTCTTTCACATTGTCAAAATCTCTGATTTTTAAACTGCAAATATGTTTCGAACATTTTTCATTTATAAGAACTCGAAAATTCTTCATTTTAATCTTTAAGAACCACCTTTTTAAATAAAACTTTATTGATCAGTCGGAAAACTTTAAAAATTATTTGAACGGAAATGGACGGACACCCTGTATATGTAAAGAAGACTTATTCAAAACTCATCGAATAACAAAATTTGTTCTTTTTTTCTTTTGTTCCAAATTAAATTTCAGTGGATACAGAAAATATTCGAATCTCGATAAATTTCGTACGTTTTGTAAAGTTAGAAAAACTAATTTTAAAAACAACGTGTTTACGCAGTGCTTCCTCTAACGACGCGATTTCGAGTAACATGATTCTGATTATACCAGAATTTTTTTTAATTTCTCTGATCGTTTCTATTCATTTTGTTTAGTGTAACTCAATTTTTTCCATTATTCCACATAAGAGAGTTGAGAAACAGTTAATACAGGTTTGTTCGTGTTGTTACGAGCCGGAGGGGTACAGCCGCGTGGCTGGGGGCTGTATTAGGTTATGGTTTAATCTGTGTCCGGCCCACCGAAGCAGGATGCGAACGTGCCACCTCACCCAGCTCGGGTATAATTAGGTTATGGTGTTGTTACTAGGCTAACTCAGATTTGTTAATTAACCTGAGCGCCAAAGGAAAGTAGACGCGGAGATGAGCCGACGTATGGCTAACGGCGTGTGTCAAAGGAAATGTTAGTATTAGAACTCGTAACGTAGATTTGATGGTATACCTCGAGCGGCTAAGATATACCGACTGGTGGGTTGTTTGGACTTGTGTTATAATCAATTGAGGCGAATAATTAAATATAAAAATCAATAATCAAGTATATTCTCCCAAAACCGGGTTCTACAAGTGTTGCAGTGTACGTGTCGGTAAAAGGTGACTCTAATACGCAAGAGTTTAAAATATTACTTTGATTCGAATTTAATGAGTTTGAATAGTTTCGACTCCAACAAAGCGTGAATCTAATCCTGCCTAGTTTTAACGGAAAACGAGCGAAACGGGGACCCAAGAGTATAAGTCAAATAAAATGCCTAACAACAATTATACGTACTGTATGGTAAATGTAATTCTCGAAAGGGACTTTAACCCGATCTCGATTGAAAGAGACTATTCTAAACTTGACGTGATAACCGTAATAGAACTCGGACAGAGCTTCCGCGTTAGTCTACGTTCAAGAATTGACTGGGCCCAACCCGTCTTCTCCACAACCCTTTTTATACCCGAAAAATGGGTGGAAAACGAGTAGTGGTGGAAACGGTAGGAACGGATCAACGCGACGCTTTTCGTCTAACGAATTTTCATCGCGTTGGTCCGAAGACGTTAGAGATTCTTGGGCGCATCCTAATAAGGAAACCCTGGTAGCTGGGAAAGCTAGGCAAGACTAGACTCTATCTTCGCGGTGGTCTTTAACTATGCTCGAACACTCACCTCCAAAATAGAAAAGTCATTGGCGTACGTAACAGTGTGTATTCATTGCTCACTGCATACACGTTAGTGATTCCGAATCACAACAGTTGACAGTGGCGATCTTTGAAGAAAAATCAACCGGCCAGAGAATGTTCTTGCAAGCTAGGTACGGTTTCAGTGGATGTGTAACGATTATGGAGCTATGCACAGAATTTTACAGCGCTCGTAAGGTAAAGAGCGGTACAGTATTGATTCGTAACAAGCAACAGTTTCATGATTCGTAACAAGCAAATTTCTATCCCTCCTTCTTTATTTGAAGTCGGCCGCTGAGTGAGAGATCCGAGAAAAAGTGAGAGTTCCGTGAAACCGAAGAAGTCATAAATTTTCACGGTTGACCGAACAGTGTAGTGGAAAGAGGACAGAACATGTATATTGGTTTCTCACTCTGGTACATAGCGATACATAGCCATTCATGAAATTTTACTAATATTAAAAAGAGAAAGCATGTTATGTTCTGTCCTTGCCTAAAGAATAACATCGCTGCTCGACCGATCACTTTATAGTACCGCGACACCCAAACCACTGTTTTTTGTACGCGGTCTCCGTCGTCGCGCTCGGGAACAAAGGCAAGCCGAATAGTATACCTGATTCGTAACAAGCAACTGGCCAGACCCGAGCGAGTTGCTTATTACGAATCACTACTGTATTTACCTACTGAACGACTCGATTCTACAATAACTAATCTAAAGAATATGGGATTCGTGTGGTGTGCGGTTAAGGAGTGAAATCCACGGGTCAATACCTTTCAATAAGCAGGTTTATTCAATAAAATAATAATGATTAACAATTAACAAAATAAGAAAATAAGAAAAGTATATGTAATATAAATTAATATAGTGAACGACTAGATCAAAGAACTAAATAGATATTGTCGTATAATGAACAGAAAACTCTATAAATTAAATATTACGCTATTCTTAAGTATAAGAAGAATTTAATAGGAACGCAATTTTTGGTTATTCAACTCGAAGTCCTATAATTTGAATTTCAGCCAAGGCTAACTCGACTACGCTTTTACAATATTAGCGAGACTCAAAATTCTAAGTGTCTGTGGTATTATACTCTTTTCGAAGATTACGCAGTTATAAGAATTAACAAAATTAATATGTTTGAAATCCGGCGCTATTACGAACCCTACCTAAGTCTGATTCTTTTCTGGACTTGTCTAAGTACGCTTTTACAATATTTACGAGATTAATATTGTTTTGTCGAAACCTCGTCAATGCGTCAAGATTCCGCAGTTCAATTTCTTAGTCGAATTTTATTTATTTTAATGGGGAATGAATGGGAATGGTTTAAATAATCAAACGCAATATTGGGGACAATACTACGAATTTATTGCCCCAGAGGAGGAAAAACCTGGACTGGCCAAATAAAAAACCTCCTCGAAGAACGTAGAAGGAATACGTGTATTGAAGATGGACGTATGTGTGTGTGTGCGTGTGTGATAAATATCTCGCGTAAGACAGGGGGGGGGGTGGATCCAACCGCGATACGATAATCGACTAGTGCTGGACTAGACAAGGCAACATTTAGAATTGGCGTTGGGCCGTAATAAATGACAACTAGTGCTGGACTAGAGAATGTAATATTTGATGGGTGCTGGGCCGCAATAATACATTGCCGCGCAGGGCTTGTATGAAAATAGTGAATTTACGTGAAGAAATGCAACGGTGCCATTGAACAGGTCGCGCGAGACCTTCGCGAAGGTTCGAGAGAGAAGGCGAGATGCGATGGCGTCGCGTCAGGATTTCCCGCGCAATTCCCGTGACGCGACCCACTTTATTTTCAATAACTGAGATCAAACCTTAATTAATGCGCGAAGGGCTACGACCGATCCTTTGAGCGTAAATCGTAATGAATAATGAACAATGACCGCACTTGCGAAGAACTGATCCGTTACGGATGACGACGTGTGTTAGAATCTTTAAGAGAGCCACTGCCGTCTCGACTGCCTCAGTGCAACTGCTTTCTCCGGCACGTGCCGTACCGGCCTTTTTCCGCTTGACCACTCCGCGCATGAGCAGAGTAGCCATAACGTTCACAACAGTTCCCGAACCATAACGATCACGCTCGAACCCGTCGTTTCTCGAACCGTAACAATCACGCTCGAACCTGTCGTTTCTCGAACCTTCTGTTATAAACCGGATTCAAGCGATAGATATAGCTATCCAAGACGCACGTGCTCTTACTCGACAATGTGTATACGTATATGCGACGCAATATCAGGCGGCGTTTTTACGTGATTCGACTCGACATCCTCCCCCCGTTGCGAAAGGGTGAGCGAGTTGATATGAATGTGTTGTGATATATGATGTACAAATTTCAATACATGTTATAGATTCACCAAATTAATACATATTGGGACATACTACATTATTGCCACCTCATGCATGGTTGATTTTTGTTCATGATAAGCACGACATTGTCGGGCTGCAGTTCGCCTTTTGACGAATGCCATTTTTGCCGTTTCTGGAGGTCGTTGAGATACTCCAAATGCCAGCGTTTCCAAAAGTCCTGGCGGACCCTGGTAATAAATTGCCAGACCTTAAGACGGTTATCTGGAAAGTCAGAAAGATCATTTTCAGGCAGCATAGTGAGCGGACGCCCAATTAAAAGATGAGCAGGCGTTAATGCTAGAGGATTGTTAGGATCACTAGATAATGAACAGAGAGGACGAGAATTAAGTATTGATTCGATTTGTATTGCGAGAGTATTTAATTCTTCAAATGTAAGAAGTTGATTTTTTACTACTCGTTTAAAGTGATGTTTGAAAGACTTTACAGCAGCCTCCTAAATGCCCCCAAAATGTGGCGACAGAGGAGGATTAAACTGCCACGTAATGTTTTTGCGCACGGCATATTCGTTAATTAGACCCTGATGTTGTTCAGACTCGAGCAGGAGATAAAGTTCCCGCAGTTCATTATTTGCGCCCACGAAGTTTGTTCCATTGTCGGAATAAACATGAGAAGGAGTTCCCCTACGGCCAATAAATCGCCCGAAAGCGCTCAGGAATCCATCGGTTGTTAAGTCGCTTACGATTTCGATACGTACAGCCTTTGTAGCCATGCAAATGAAGACGCACCCGTACGCCTTGATTTGGGTTTTGTTTCGAAATTTTCTTTCCTTGATATATAAAGGTCCGAAGTAATCTACACCGACGTGAGAAAACGCGGCTGATTCATTAACGCATGCATTTAGTAAATCTGCCATTTTACCGTGGAGCATAATTGGACGGTGTCGAATGCAATTGACACATCGCCTCACAATTCGACGTACTTGATTTTTCCCGTCGAGCAACCAGAATCGATGTCGGATATTGTAAAGTGTGCCTTGAATTCCGGAATGATAAGAATTTTTGTGAATTTCACGAATTATTAGGTCTGTTACGTGATGATTGGAAGGCATTAAGATAGGATGTTTTTTAGTGAATGAAATGGGTGCGTGTTTCAAACGCTCACCTACTCGTAGTAAACCTTGTTGGTCAATGAATGGATCGAGACCCCGTAATCGGAGGTTTCTCGTCCCTCCGGTCTCCCTGATTTGCTCGATTTCATAGCTGTATTGTTCGTTTTGTATCAATAGTAAGATTTTAAGTTCTGCTTGTGCATTTTCTACTACGCTTAGACCCGTACTCTTAAAGGTGTTGGATTTGCGCATGCGTAGACAGTAAGCAATAGAATGTACAAGTGTCACATAGAATGAGAAACGCCGTAAAATATCGGCAGAAGCCGTTACCAGGCAAACGTTTTTTCTAAGACCGGGTATTTCTGATGGAACCGTTTGAATTAAGGTAGGCCAATCGTTATGATCTCGTTTGAGCCAATGAGGACCATTGAACCCTAGTTGGTTAGTGAGAAACTCCGAGGGGAATTGTCCCCTAGATAAAGAGTCGGCCGGATTATCCCTGGTTCAAACGTGTCGCCACTCGACCTTATCTCCGAGAGATTGAATTTCTGTAACCCGGTTGGCCTCAAAGACCTTGAGCGATTATGGCGATTGTTTTAGCCACTGAAGAACGATGGTCGAATCGGACCAAAACACAATTCGAGAAATCGCGAAGTCGAATGCAAGTAGTGACTCGCTGTACAACCGTGAGAGTAGTTGCGCACCGCATAATTCTAGTCTCGGAATGGATACTTCCTTGAGGGGGGCTACTCTAGATTTCGCACAAGCTAATCGAACAACTATTCATCCATGTAGATCCGTTGATCGTACATACAAACATGCTCCGTAACCGACCTTGCTCGCGTCACAAAATCCGTGTAATTCTATGTTGGTCGCGTCAGGAGTCAAAATGTTTCGTTCTATTGAGAAATCCTTAATAAGGTTTAATTGCTCAGCAAATTTAATCCAGCGTAAATGCAATTCTTGTGATACTGACTCGTCCCAGTGAACCCTTGATTTCCAACATTCTTGTATAATAATTTTTGCAGCTAAGACCACGGGACCTAGTAGTCCCAAAGGATCAAAGATTTTTGCAATGTTAGATAAAATGTTACGTTTGGTTATTTTTACGGATGAATCAATCGACCTCACTGTATATATGAAATTATTTACACGCGAGTTCCTAACGATTCTAAGGGTTTTCGAGCCCGGATTTTCATCGATAGCACAATCTAAATCTAATGTTTTTTCATCAAAGTTATCAAGCGCGTGCTGGTGATTGGAAGCCCACTGGCGAATGCTAAATCCTCCCTTTCTTAAGAGCGCGATTACTTCATCTCGTAATTGTAAAATTTCAGTTAAAGAATTAGCTCTGGACAAGAGATCGTCCACATAGAGATCTCGTTTCAAAATTCGAGATGCGATTGGAAATTCAAAATGTTCATCATCGGCGAGCTGTACTATAGAACGTATTGCTAAGTACGAAGAAGAGGAAACTCCGAAGGTGAATCTATTGAGCTCGAAGGTACTAATGATGTTATTGTAGTACTGGAGCACTCGTTGGAACCGACGATCGGCAGGATGAACAACAACTTGTCGATACATTTGCGCGATATCCGCGGTCACGACATAATGTGAGTTCTAAATCGCAGCAGATGCGTGAAAAGATTGCCTTGAATAGTGGGGCCTGTTAGTAAGGCATCGTTCAGAGACATGCCTTTGTCGGTTTTTGCGGAGGCGTCGAATACAACACGCACCTTAGTGGTGTTGCTCGAGGTCTTGATTACTGCATGATGAGGGAAATAATAACCAGATTTTTGTTCATTTGATACGTGGACCATATGTCCGAGATCAATATATTCCTGCATAACCCTAAAGTATTCTGTTTTGAGATGAGAATCTGCATTCAATCTCCTCTGTAAAGATAAGAATCGTTTATGAGCTTGAGTTTTTGAGTCTCCGAGTTCGACATTTTTTATACGAAAGGGTAATCGTACTACGTAGCGTCCGCTCGGGTCGCGTGTCGTGTGAATTTGATAATGGTTTTCGCACAATGTTTCCTCGAAGGATCTTGAAACCTTGGGACCTGCGTCCTCAATGACCCAAAAACGTGTTAATTGATTCGATAAGTTGGTTAATCGACAAGATATAAATTGCCCGTTATTCCTATAACCGCTGGACTACGTCCGACGCTGTTTATTCTATATACAACCGGCTCAGCCGGTATGCCGGGTTCGGTTCCGGGGGTACAATACGCACTTATGAACTAAACGCGACTTACTAGCTAACGCGGGGTTTACTCCGAGCGGAGTACGGAGGAACGGAGCTCGGTGAGACGGAACGCGGTTTTAACAAGACGGATTTCGGAGCGCGGTTTACATCTAACGAAACGCGGGTTTTCTCGAAGCGCGACTTACAAACTAACGCGAGCTTTACAATATATAACGCTGGGTAGAAGGACGGTGCAAAAGGGAGTTTTAGACAGTTCGCCGCACACGAGGTCGGAGTGCTGCGGGGAGCGCATTAACACTCCTTCCCTGGCTAGAGACCGTTGGCCCGAGCACGCGATCTACGCGTTCCTTCGGCGGTCGGAGGCCCCGTCTCGTGGAACTAAGAGGGGGCATATTATACAAGGGGAACAACGCACTTACATACTATGTCTTAAGTTTAAAGGGCCGTCCTCCGGCTTGGGCGGCGATGCGGCGGGGCTGGACTGGGGTGGTCGAATCTTGATGCGGCAGTGATGGGATATTGGACGGGTTTTTTCGCGCATGCGCGAGAAATGCAGGAACGTATCTATTTAGTGGCGCCACTGGATGGCGTAGTGTTGTTGGCAGAAAATAATGGAGGATGATTAAGGTACCCCATTTTATCGAAACTTGTACTTTACTGAGACTAAAATCGCCGCGCATGCGCAAAAAACCCGTCCAATATCCCATCACTGTGGTGCGGACTTGTCCGCACAGTCGTCTCACCACGACTTGGCGACCGTCTGGAAAGGCCATTATCAGTGGCCGGCGGGTGGATGTCGCCGCAAAGTCCAGCACGAAACAGTCGCCCTGTGGTCCGGTGCTGGGCGGGGATGGGGGTGGGAGGGGTCCATGGCCCCGGTTTCTCCCGTGGGCCGGTCGGTGTCTGCGTGGCGGTGGTGCGGAGCTTGCTGGACTCCGTCTGCACGGCCTGGTCGATGGGAGTTGGCCGCGGTTTCCTGCTGAGGCTCGTGGCGGCTGGTACTTTGGCCGGCGCCTTTCGTGGTCGAGCGGCGGCGGGAGGCGGTGGCTCCGGTACGGGCCCGGTCGGCTTGGTTGGCCTTGTCAGAGGCGCCTTCCTCTGCGGTGGCGTCGGCAGGGAGTGACGACAGCGGTGGTGGTGGTGGCGGTGTGTTCACCACCCACGGAGTCCTGGCCGGTGGTGGTGGCGTCCTGGGCAGTCGAACGGTCGGCAGCGGAATCGGGGCCGTAGTGGCTCCAGTTGCCTCTAGTACCGCGCACACCTCTGGTGACGTGGTCGGCGGTGCCTGCTGTGGGGCGGTTGACCAGGGCCGTGTTGGCACTCGGCAGCGGGCGGCAGCAACGGTCCGGGTTCCTCCGGCTGGATTGTGGCGGTCCGGTGGCTGGTGGACGATGGTGATAGGCCATCGGCCCTCCTCGACTTGTCGTGACCTAGTATCCGAGACGAGATCCCGGAGATCAGACACCGCTATGCCCTAAAAAGCCACGACAGAAGCTGTCCAATCCCGGATCTCCGGGTAACGGATGCCATCGTGTGCAGAATTGCGTGGTAGAGGAGTTACGAAACTGCTCCTCGGCGGTTGCCGCTTGCGCTAGTGGGAGAAATCCCACTTACGTTCGGATCAGCAGTGAACACCTAGAGCAGTCGCGGGGTTAGTAAGTTGGGAAAGCCCTTGTTCGGTGGGGGAGGGGGGGTCGTACCTTCGGAACGCCCCGCATATGGGTACGGACACGGCCGTCGTAATTGGAGGTGTCGGACCAGACCCAAAGACCTTGGCAATCTGTGTCTAGTATCCGAGACGAGTCCGTGAGGCAGACAACACGCTCCGATACCCCTAGAACGTACTGTGGAGCTACCCAATCCCAGCCTCTGGGCAACGGATGCCGCAGATACGAAATGATGTGTTGTAGAGGTTACGCGTAAGCGGCCTCGCACCCATCAACCGGTACAAGAGAAATCTTGTTAATATGGGTACGTGTTAAACGAAAACAGGGGGTGAGTGCACGGCCGTCGTAACTGGAGGTGTCGGGCCGGTTTTCCCAACCGAGCCTAGTATCCGAGACGAGTCCGTGGTCGCAGACAACACGACTCTCACTCTTAAAACTGTCGTACGGAGCTACCCAATCTCAGGCTTCTGAGCAACGGATGCCACCGGCAGTAATAATGTGTTGTAGGGGTAACCGAAAGGTCCCCGACGGAGACCCATCAAACGTTTCAAGGGTAACCTTGATAACATGGGTGCTATGGGAGGTGCAGTAGCCCCACCGGGTTTGTTCGCCCCCGGTGCTGACACCAATTGGAGTTGGACTCGTAGTGGCAGTAACTTTCGAGGGAACTAGAGGTAGAATAGGAAGTTGTTGTGCGTATGCCCAGTGGGGCGAGGAAGCAGATTCGTGCCCCCTTCGGGGTGGCCGGATTTATAATAATCTCCTCGACTTGTCGCACCCAGGGTAGCGAATCGGGCGGACGATGTTTGGCGCATTTGCCTAGTGGTATTGCAGCCTCTTGTTGTCGCCTTTCATCTCGACGGTTGGACAGTTGAGAGGTTAATGATCCGCATTGTCGCGGATCGCCTTTTATATCCGCGGATTCGGTGGTGGGGCACGGCTTGAGGTCCTGTAAGTACGTGCGCATCGGCCGCCCTCGTGGCCCCTGTAGCAGGACCACCGTGGGTCCTAGGTACCGCGTGATTCGGTATGGTCCTGCGTACTTAGGGGCGAGTTTTGCATTGAATCCTTTTTCGGCGGAGGAGAGTGGGTAGGTCCGCCGCATGACCAGGTCTCCTACGATCGGCGTCCATTTCCTCCGCTGCCGGTTGTAATATTTACTCTGGCGAGTGTAGGCTCCTGTCAGAGCTTGGCGGGCTAGTTTGATCGCGACGTGGAGATAGTCCAATGCTTCCTGGCGGGAATGCCTGGTCGCGGGCGGGTCGCTGGTTCCATTTTGTGGGGCGCGGAGTTCTCGCCCGTAGTTCAAGTAGGCCGGTGTGTACCCCGTGGAATCATGTTGCGCGGTGTTGTATGCAAACGCTAATTCCATGAACCAGTGATCCCAGGTCCGGCGGTCTTTCTGGGCGTACTGGGCGATCATCGTTTTGATGACCCGGTTTGTTCGTTCGACGGGGTTACACTGCGGGGTATACGGCAGTGTTTTTCTGTGCTAGATTCCGTACTCCTGCAGTAGTCCCGTGAACTCACGGCTCTCGAACTGTTGGCCGTTGTCCGAAATTACCCGTCGTGGACAGCCATGGCGGAGGACAATTTTCTCCCTGAAGATCCGAGTGATCGCCGAAGCTGTGGCTTGTCGAAGAGGGTGCAACTCCACCCATTTCGAGAACTTGTCCTGCATGACCAGCAGGGAGGTGTGGGACCCCACCAGATCGACGGAGACTACTGTCCAAGGCTCTTCCGCTGTAACGGTGTACATGTTCCCTGCCGGAGGTTTCTGCAGGACTTTGTGCTCCTGGCAGTTCTGACAGCAGCGTACGTGACGGGCCGCATCGTGGAACATTCCTGGCTAGTAATACCGCTGGGCTAGCCGGGCGTTGGTTTTGCTGATGCCAAGATGACCCGCGGTAGGGGCGTCGTGATTGGCACGGAGGATGGTTTCTCGATCGGGTTTGGCCATGCACAGCTTCCACTCCTGGTCCGGACCGAGGCCCGAGGAATCGGGGAAGAAACGATACAGTTGTTCTCCCTGGAGAAGATACTCGGGGTGTTGTTCGGGTTGGTCGCGCACCGCTTGGACAGTCCGGGTGTACCATAAGTCTTGACAGCGATCGTCGACCTCATCGACCTCCTCGGCGGGTTCTTCGGGTTGCCGGGACAAGGCGTCAGCCACCAGGTTGTTCTCCCCTCGGCGGTATTGGATGTCGAAGTCGTAATGTTGAAGTTCCAGGCACCAGCGGGCCAGGCGTCCGGAGGGGTTGTCGATGGCCTGCAGCCACTTCAACGCCTGGTGGTCGGTGAGGACGGTGAACCGGTATCCTTCCAGGTAGGGTCGCATCTTTCGAATGCCCCAGACCACGGCAAGACATTCTCTTTCGGTGGCGGAGTAGTTACGCTCCGCTTTGTTGAGGGTTCTGACTTCTGCCTTTTCTAATATTTCTCCTTCCTCCACTCGCACCCTACTTAACCTACGCGTACCTATGCTAAATCGAATGTTTACATGTTATTAATCCTAGTAATACTGTATATATATTTAATTACTCTAACTCAACACGTCCGTCGGACGTCACAGTACCCATTATAGCACCTCGATTGACATCCAGTACTTCGTCAGATGTCGGTTCATTCCAAAAGTTATCTTTAAAAGGACACATTCGACATTCAACGAAATACTGTGTTTTAGGACCACTGCGCACTGCTTGCGTTTTAACAAGATGAGCGAACTGACATGTGTTTTAAAATCGACGATGCTTTGTCCACTGATCTCGGCAGATTTTAAACGACATGCGTCTACATTACTATCTACATGCAAAACGACATTTTCGATTTCTTCGTCAATATCATTTTGCATTTTACATGCATTTAAATAATCTTGATAAGATGTATTAGTTGCTGATTGCATCGTCCATGTATCGTTATTTGTAACGTATGTTTCTTCCGGACAAATGTCTTGTGTTGAATTTTCATTTTTATTGCTTTCTATTGTATTGTTATTATTAATTATGTCATTATTTCTAATACATTCGTCGACGGAGAAATCAGACGAAAGGTTGCAATCATTATTTGACACACCTGATACAATTTCTACTTTTTGATTAAATTATGACGTACCTGGTTCCGAGTGAGATGCGTCGTCCTTTTTTACTACTTTTCGCCGTAGCAGCTGCATTTTTCTTCGCATTCCCATTCTTCGATTTGTGCGTACACTTTTTTTACTCTTGTGTAATTAATTATGTAATTATAAAAATTATATAAATTATATAAAAATACATATAATTATAAAAATTATATAAATTTATATAAAATTATAAAAATTTATTTAAAATTATAAAAAATTGTATACAATTTAAAAAAAAATATGTTAAGGAGTGTGAAATAAAATAAAAGAAAATGTGCTTGAAACTAAGCACAAAAGTATACAAAATTAAAAAATTTGTCGCAAGTTGTGATTCCGATCGTTACCACAGCTTCGCTTGCAATAAACTGACGTTGACATAGAATTCTTCCTACACGAATTGGTTGTCGATCGTGGAAAAAACAGCGAGTATTCAGAATGTTTGTGCGATAACTCCTCGGTAAAATACCGAGGAGGCAATGCTCCCACAAAAATAACACTTTTTTACTTTTATCTTTTTATTATGAAGTTTCTACCAATAGACTTTTAACATTTACAAAAATAGTTATTACATCTTGGTTTATGAATTACTGCACGAAAGAAAATTTTTAACGTTCCTAACATTGATACATAAAATATCATTTTCCGTGTAATAGTGTTGCTTAAATAACAATATTTACATACTGCAACATACCATGTTATTACTGCATCAGAAAGCGTTGCTGAGTGCAAATACTTATATAATATAATGTGTAATTTACTTTTTTCAACACTGTTTCTTCAGTGACAAACGCTTGGTGCATGACCTTGTGTAACGAGTTTGTTTAATTAGCTTCAAATCTTCTTTTCTTTTTCCTTCTTCGATTTTCTGCTAATACACTTCATTGGACGAAGCACGGTGATTGCACTAATGAAGTATAACTATTTGTGGAAATAATTTCATTTGATTACGTCGAATTTCTAATTTTCTCATTTGCTTCAGTCGTTATTTCACTAAATGTCAACATAAGGACTCTTTGGTTACAACCACGGTTAGCCATCTCTTTCGAACCCAACGCTTCAACCCCATTTGCGTAAAGAAAAAAGTTGTTCAGACTCACTTCAATTACAGACCCTATCCGGGATTTACACCACTTGCAAGACACCTGTTTAGTCAATATTTGTCCAAGATACCTTTTGATAATTTCTCATATCCCTCAACATAATTACTGGGCCATCTGATCATTTTCAGATTTTAATTAATGTAAAACCTCCTGTTTCACAATTGTAGATTGTTATTACTGTACTGAAAGTAGAAATTTCACTTTTTCGGATAAACATAATTTTTTTTTTAAATCTCCACTTTTGAACCTTGACTAGAATTTCAACTACAACAGCGTCACCATAAACAGCAGAAATCCTGTTTGGTGTTAGTGTGGCATTTTTGCCTTCTCGGTAAAGGAAAAGCATCAAATGCATGTAACGCACTTTGTCTCCGTTTATTTTTATCGATGTACAAATGTAACAAAAATTAATGCATGCTAACCAAACTTTTGTCTAATGATACGAGGAGTGTCACCTTCTACAACATATACACGACATTTGGTTTTAATCATTCTTGTTGTAAAACGTAATCACCTTATGCGATATATATTGAATATTATATTTTTAAATGACGCGCGGGGAACGATGAGGCTGAAATACTCCGATTCGGATTATGCCATCTACGGACAATATTTATAGCTATTGTAATGTGTTTTGTTTCTCCCCTCCTTCCCGCTTCCTCTGGTGACCATGCTCTCACGAAAAACGGAGCACGTCTCTCTCTGGCCTTAGCGACACGAAACGGAGCACACGCATGTAAATTAGTAAAAATATATTTGTAATTCCATAATAAAAGTTTGCTTATCTTAAGCTATTATCCACGCTGGAAAATAAAACTCTAACAATTCTAATATATTTATAAATTCTCATATGCCACCTAGCAGAAATCGGCACGAACTTCCTGGACAACTTAATAGTATTATTAAGAAAAATGTGTTTTTGAGTTTTCATAGGGAAAGCGAATCTTTGAAAAATTTGTTCATCGCTATTTTTAGACAAATAGGAATTCACTGGTAATTATGCAGAATTGAAACTTTCCAAAATTTTTATATTTTTTTTTTGCAAATTTATTTGTAAAAGAATGTGTTATGACTACAACAATCCGGAAAGGTTAGGTTGGGTTAAGGTAGTAGTGTCTAGTCGACAGAAGAAATTGAAAAGTAGAGTGAAATCGAATTAATGAAAGTGCGCGGGTTGATTGAAAAATCACAAAAAGGAGTTTTAAAGATTTGATATTGCATTCAGAGTTATACCTCCTATTAGCAACAAGGTAACGATCAATTGAGCATGCATAAATTGAAGTAACATCGAGTGGTCGCAGCCACGATTACTTGTATGCTCAAAAAGCTGAAAGAAAAAGTGGATAGGATACTGCCGGAGAAAGAAGAAAAAAGGAAGGAGTGCTTCTTGCGTGGTGAGGACCGGAGCCTTCCACATCGGGAAAGAATACTGGAAAATCCTAGAAAGAAAGGAAAGGAGTTGAACCACAAGTGAAAGCAGAAACCGACAATTTGAAGGGTGGGACTATCAGTGACGTGTCGAAAGGAAGTAAGGCGTAAGAAGAAGAGGACGAAGACTATGGACACTGAGCTCGATGAGCTAATTAATAATTGCGAAAGATGGAACAGGGAAAGGAAGGCGAAGCTACCGGAGGTGATATGGTCGGAAAAGTTCATAAAAAAAGGAAGGCGGAAATCGTCACCATGAATGACGTGAGAATTTTGTTGGTTAAATTAGTATACATGCAGCGCGAGTGGTAGCGACGGAAAAAATGAAGAAAAAAGGGTTTGGGTCTCTGTACCTGGAAGAGAAGAAGGAATGTGTCTTTCGCGGCAGTGAGAGAGCGAGCAAAAATGAGTACGTTAACGGGGAAGTCGAAATGATTGCGGCAGCAGAAACTATTCCCACCCCCTTCTCTTGGTACTCAGTTGCCATTAACGCCACTATCCAGAACATCGGCAGTAGCCGGGAAACTGAAGCCTTCTAGATCATCCAAAAAGAAGTTGGGAGAAAAGCAGCCCCCTGCAACGAGGAGAAGGCGCTGCGGATAAACGAGAAAAAAACAAGAAAAAGATCCTTTACATCAGGATGTAAAGAAGAACAGGAAAAGAAAAAATAGCAGGACGCAACTCCAATCGTTAAGACAGAAGAAGGAATTATAACACCGATGTATAATATCCGAAGGAAGAAAAACTTACGTACGAGCGTTATTGTGCATCAAGGAGAGAACAGAGCAGCAGGCCAGGGCCATTCACAATATCAGTGAGATAGAAGGTAAAGGTACTGTTTTCCTTGTTGACAAGTGGCAGAATAAGGCAGAGGATCTTGCAGACGTTATAAACAATGAAGGAGATGGTGTATGGACGGCAATTACGAGGATTGTGAAAGATGTTATTTCAATAAGAGGAGGACCCATGAGGTTGGCCATTCTACACTGCTTTAAAAAGTTACCAGGGCACTGGTTCAGACTAGAGAAATAAGAATGAAATGGTGGCAGGTGCTACGTTTCCATTTCGTGTGGAGATCTTAAGAGGATGAGACCAGTGGAGTTGCAAAGTAGTGGATAAATATAGTTAGTTAAAATAGGCTAATGTAGCAAATAAAAATATATAAAATTTAATTTTTGATAAGTAAGGTATTAAACAAAGTAACTGAAAAGACCAAAAGTGCGTGGTAAGAAATAAACCAGCACATAAGCATATGCATATTTGCAGGTTATATATATATGTATATATCAGATAAGGATTATTAAGATGTATCAAATCCGCTAAAAAGTGACTTAAATTAACTTGCAAGGAAGTCTTCGCCAGCCTGTTCAAAGTGCCATTAAGTGTTACGGCTGTAACTTAGTGAAAAGATGAGAAGAGAGAACTGAAAAGCGGAATATGTCCCGAGGGCTAATTCAAATGTTCACTGAGTCCGATGACTGTCTCCCGCGTTTTAAACTAGCACAGATCAATTAAACTGAAATGCTCATTGCCACTTACACACAAATGGCATCTCAGCCCTGTTTTAGTGATCAAACTAAGCGCAAATTTACTGATGCTATTTTTGCTGTCAAAATGCTGCTGTTGGCTGCTGCTGCTGTTGGAAGATCCTTGCCATATATGGTTTCTTCACACTGTCAAGCGAAAGACTTCAGCTGCAAAAGAACGATCGTATTCTCAACATGGAGACAACGCACTAAAGAAGAGTGTCTGAAGTCACCTCAATATCGTTATGAATGTCATCATTAATTTAACTAACTCCTATTTGTTTACTCTTATTTATCCTACTATTTACCACGTTTTAATATTATAAATGTTTTCATTTTTGTATTCATATAAAAGGTCCTTGTTTTTATTGCGGGAGGTTAACCTCACCAAACAACCTAACCTTCCCCGGTTGATTCTCGTTGTCAGCTTCAGAACAAAGCTATTTGTAAAGAAAGTTAGCTTAACCGAACTTAACCTAACATCTTTCCAATTGATTATCATTGTCGGATACAGAACAAAGCTGTTTGTGAAAAAAGTTATGATAAAATATAAAAATTTGGAGAAGTACCTATTCTGCATAATTACCAAGTAATGTTTCTTTCGAACTAATTTGTGTGAAATCATACTGAATACTTGTGTGTGGATTCGCAGTTGCATCTATTTTGAAATCAACTACGTAGTTGCAAACGGAATATTACCGAATTTTTTTTCAGATACATATCTTAGAGTGTTCTTGACAGAACAGTGACAAGTAATAATGAAGTTTTGTATAATGTTAATGTGTAATTGATGGACGTATAATTAAATATATGACCAAGTTGGAACATAAAGAAATTATGTGGTCACATAGCATGATACGAAAAATTTTACGAAGTACTGTTTTGTCCACTCTTCTAAGGTTTTTTATCTTTTTCTACATCTTGATTGGTTATGCTGTTTCCATAAATGATTTTGTGATTATCATGAATCGTTTTGTTACTTTTATCGTCATCGTCATTATGAGAGTACGTAGATTGTAGCTGTTGCGAATGTTTCTTTGTGGGCTCCGACATCGAGAAACCGATCTTTTGCTGAATTTTCTGCCGTTTTCGTATTTACATTCATGACACGTTGGTGCTTTTCGCTTTACTGAAAAATTATATTTGATTAATTATTCCATTCTGTTAACGTGATTTCACGTTATGTTGATCAATCGCGTTGATTGATTTCGTAAAATCGATTGTACAGCAAATGTATGACGAATTAATCCCTTAACCTACTATTTATGTTGGAGAATTTTGGGCCGAAAATGTAACGTCCCTGGTGCTAGGCCCAGGAGTTTACAGCACTCATGAGGCAAAGAGCGGCTTTTGCCTATTGAGCGACTAGTTTTTATTTTAATTATGTCTAAATAGGAATGTGGGATTCACGTAGTGTGCGGTTAAGGAGTAAAATCCACAGGTCAATAGGTTTCAATAATTAGGTTTATTCAATTAATTAATTAAGAGGGTGAATATTACAATTAACAATTATTATTGTGAAAAATATATTATAAAAAGTATATGTATCTGATTTATTATAATTCTGTGAAGTGAATTTAGCAAGAGAACAAAGTAGACTTTTAATGTTTAAATAATGAATCTAATTGAGAATGTTAAATGAATCTAATTGAACAAAAACGCAATTCGCAAATTATTTGTCACGGAATCTAGCTTTTAAAATATTACAATGAGTCCTATCTAATTTGCTTCTAAATTCAGAAATTAATTAATTAACATGTTCGTAGTCGACTACTATAACGCCACGCAAGATACGCTGTTTTATAAAAGTTAATCGCAATCCTAACTTGTCAGAACAATATTCTTTAATTAGTTTAAGTTCAACAATTAATTCAAGTTTCAAGAATTTATGTAAAATTAATTTAATGCGGAACAGTTACTCAGTATCTTGACTCTACGACTACTGGTACATTCACCCTTTTTGTCAGAACATGAATTGACACCCAACCCAGATCGCTTAATTGGGGAGCCTGCTTTCGCTAGCTGCTATAACCCAACGATACTGGAATCAAATAAACAATTCTGTCCAACAGGGTTGCAAATAAAATGACTCTATAGATCGTGATTACTGAACCGCCACCCAAAACACACGGGCTTCAGAGACCAAGCCACTCAAATGGGGAGCCTGCTGTTAGCTAGCTACGAAACAACCCAGAGCTAACTCCGAGAGTCTGACGGCGTGTTTAGTAATTCGACAAAATAATCTATATATGAGTAGCTGAGAGTTCTCGTTTTGATGTCTCAACCTTTCTTGGCGCTAAGCATAGCACTCTCGTGACGGAGTTTCAGATACAAGACAGCTTGAATGGGGAGCCTGCTGTTCGCTAGCTACTAGAACGACCCAGCGATCAAGTATCCACATGGCATATACCCGCTCTTCCAATAAAGAGTTAAGAATCATCAACATTCATTATATTTACATATAATTCTTAATTAAACGTTAATTAATGAAGTAAATAATTTTCCAACATTGCCAATAGTGTTTACTGAAGAATAGTTGATGTTTTTAATGTAAAAATAATAATTTAATAGCATATTAGCGAAAAACATATTCTCTGTCCTTTTCTACATATTACGCACGTATTTCTGTAAGGATCTGAACTATATGTCGAAGCATGTGATACGTCAGAATATTCCATAGAATACTATTACAATTTATTATTTATTAACAAAATAATATCTGACTTCGAGTATCGGTAATCAAACTTAACATAACATTCACTAGCTTTATGTATTGATGAATTTGATTAATTAATAATTCCAATGTCTAATAATACTGTTAATTGAAATGATATATTCTGTCTCTCTTTAGAGATCGCGAGCTAATTCGAAGAAATCCTGTCCGAAGATTTCTGTTTCGGAATCTTCCGTACGAAATATTTACAATACATTATTTACTCAAATAGAATAATGTCCGAATTTGGCCATCAATGACTCAGCTTAACATATGATTGAATTAGCTTTCCTACATTTTAATTCAACAAATAATTATTTTATAACTTTCATATTTAATGGCATTGTTAATGGAAAAAAATATATATTCTATCCTTTTCTAATATAGCGTATTCTTTCTACGAGGTCCTGAGCTAGAGTCGCAACGCATGCAATATTCTATAAAAAATTCTTATAATACATTATTTATTTAAACAAACGAAATAATACATGAATCCGATAATTAGTAATTGAACTTAACATTTGCTTAATTAACTTGCATATTTGCTAACTTAATAATCATTTAATATTCGCGAATCTTTCTACCGGTCCAGGGAACGAAGAATGAGTTCTTTGCGGGGGAGGGTGACCAGGGAAAGTGGCCCCCCGGTTACCTACGTACGCAACCACGGACGATTTTATTTCCGGGCGCCAGTGCAAAGGCACTCGTCCAGGGTATTCGCCCTTCCGGCTGCTCAGGCGAAAGCGGAAATCAGGGGGGGTCAAGAAATAACTAGGTGACCCGCGAGTAGTATTAAAAGAGTAAACTTTAATGGGGGCCGAAATAGGCCACTCTAACGAAACCAAAAAGAGCCCCTCGCGGTACAAATTACGGCCGGGAAGAAGGTCCGCACTCGCCAAACGCGAAGGGGGTTTCGCGGCGCGGGGGCTCACGATACAAAAAGAAAAGAAGCGCAAACGGTAACAAACGAACGCGGACGCACGCACGGGACCACACCCTCTCGGGGGTGTGGACAAAAGGGGGACGCTGGCCCTAAACTCAAAATATAACGGAAAAAACGTAATTAGCGCGGTACCGACACGGAACGACACGGCGTGACGCGGCACGGAGGCGCGGAAAAATCGACAAAAACGGTACGCGGCCTCTCGGGTCCTCATCGCCGGGCTGGGGGTCCCTACACAGTGTACCACCCGCACACACTCACGCAAACACACGCGCAACGAAAATGGCGTAAATCGCCTAAAAGCAAAAAAAGTCTTACCTTTTTTTTCGGCACGGTAAGGGGGTCGTCGCCTTAACCTCGTCCACACACACACACAGAAACACACAAAAAACGAAGCACACTAAAGAAAAACCGGAGGGGACAGAAAAGAGAAAAAATATAATATTAACAATAAAGAAAGAAAAAAAAGGGTTTTGACTATTAACAAAGAACGGTTGAAATTTCAGAGGGGCGCTCGCGACGTACTCTCTTGCGACGTCCGCTTGCTTCTTCTCCCTCCTGGGCCGCTGGTTCCTTCCTTCGTCGCCCGGGGCGCGGAATGCACCCCCCACACCGAGGATTTCGGCGTTGGAGATGGGCCACCGCGGTTCTCCTGTGGCCAGGTCCTGGGATCCCCTTCGGGTGGTGGCTGGTTCCCAGGCCTGGCATCCCTCGTCCTCGGCTGCCGGTCGCCCCCGCGGAGGATGACGGGGTGCCGCGGCGACCGGTCAGCGGGCATCTGGCGGCTCCCCGGTGGGCCCATCCCGCGCTTCCATCGCTCGGGTGGAGATTCCTCGCGACCGGTGACGTAGCTCCTCTTCGGCCAGCGGCCGCTGCGAATGGGGAGGGAAACGCGTGATTTAGAAAAAAAGAGAGAAAGAAGAAAAGAAAACCACGCATCCCTCCATTCGCTCCGGCGCACAGTGGAGTATTTGCACCGAAAAAGCAGACATGAGTATTTTAAAATTGACGCGCTCTTTAAACTTCTATAACTTTATCGAAATTCGTCCAAAATGAGTGAAACAAAGACTATTTTAAAGCTTGAACTATCTATTCTTTAGATTTTTAACTATTTTTATCACAGTTAGTACGAAAAAGGAAGAAACGGGATATAAGTACGAGTACTTTCACTTGCATAAATTTCTCGACATTTGTCAAATACTACGCACTGCAGATATTTTTCTTGCAATTTTTAGACATATTATTACAGAGTATTATCATTTATATTTAAATAAGTTAATCGCCATAGAAAAAAAATGTTTGTTAACAAAAATAATTGCAGCTGAGGAAAATAATACATACTATATAAAAATAACAAATTTTTGTTTAGTGTCTATGAATAAATAAATAAACACTATAAGTAATGAACCTAAGTCCTACTAAAATTAATAACATAGTAAAATATTTTTGACAAAATCATTTTTTAAAATCTGTAATCACAAAAATGTTTATTTATAACATATGAAAGTGCTTATAAATACTACGACAAAAGAGAAAGTTAGAAAAATTTAGAAGAAAAGATAAATTAGCAAGAACGTAGTGACGGACACTGCCACAATACAAAAGATTAAAGTATACATAACTATGTAAAAAATATCGCTCTGTGAAATTATCTCTCCGTAGTCTCTGAAGGCACTGTTTCAACTGAATGCATTTAGAAAATAGAGAACAGGGTTGAAGTCTTATTTGTACCGTAGTATAAACATCTCTTCGACCCTTAATTGTCGATAGTCTAAACAATTCCTTCGAAGAATATCTTAGCGTTTCATGGATGAACAATGAACGCGGGCGTACAAGCCAACGAGTAAAACGCGGTGACAATAAAGTTTCAAATTGCTTTAAAATCTGCAGTCGGACGGGGTCGGAGCCAAATTTTGTTGCATTGCAATCAGAACATGCCACAGAATAAAATGACACCAAATAAAGCACGGAGATTCACGATGATGTATAACAAAATCGTTAATAAAGTTTTAAAATCGTAAAAAAAGATGACTAAATTATCGATCATATTCAAACATTAATTTGTAAGATTCACTTGGATAATATAATATTTATACAGCATTTATGTATTAGCACTGGTATAATCGTAAATGAAAAATCTCGCACTCTACAAATCAACACGCTCGCTGATTGACTCTCGCACGCTCGCAAATCTATTTTCCTCTAATGCTCGCTCGCTTCGATTGCCGCTGTTTATATAACCTCTGGTCCTACCGAATATGCTCCCCTACCACGTATTCCGTTGGAACCACTTTAATACCAATAAAATATAGATCTTACAAATTATTAGACAAATATGTATGATAACAAAGTAAAACCTGTTGGAAAGTGAAGGTTATACTTGTCTGAAAAGTTTGCATATAGTAACAATGTATCCAATTTTTTCAAAATATTGAAAAATCTTTAATATGTAAGCGTCGCGTTTTGGACAATTGTTAGGGAAAGAAAGAGCGTCATGAAATCCTTCAGTTCCATTAAAGATCATCGCTTTATGATTGCATAAATCAAGAAAAGGATGTTGATACATTGTTTCTCATATATTCAACTAACTCAAGCACCAGAAATTTTACACTTAATGCAAAATTTTAAAAATTGTCCAATGTCCACTTTTTCGGTGCAAATACTCCACTGTGCGACGGTCGGATTAACTTTTAACTCGCCGTTTGTGCGAGGAAAATTACCGTTGCAATCAATGTACGTGAGCTGATCAATAGCGCGCGAGTTATGTGACCACCGGTAGTCCGGCCTTATCGCCACAGGCGGGATGAGGCCCCGCAATAGACAAAACAAAAGATAGCAAGGAGAGTCGAGGGTACCATCGCCTCGGCGACGAGACATTCCATTCAAAGTAAAACCTGTGACCTGTACGGACAGAAAAAATTATTAAAAGAACGAAACGTATTCAAGTACTGTGAATTTATTTTAAACCCATCGACTATCCAGTCACTTAACTCGCGCGTCATTTACGCCCGTGATTTTAACAGTTTCTCCCATCGTAATGCATAACTGCGAACAATTCAAAAAATCCCTTCCATCGTACGCCATCGTATCACTCTGTACCGTATAAAATATCGTCATTCGCGTCATTTCCAGCTCTTTCTCCCAAAAGCATAAGCTCCCTTTTCATCGCATCTGATTCTGCAGTACTCATTTGCCTATCTGGCGTTGCCGATACCTCGTCGCCCGTTTCAACCCCGACACCCGCATAGTCTGCCGTCGCACAGTGGGGTATTTGGCCCGAAAAACCGGACAAAAGTCAATTTCAAAAATTTTTCGTAAACTGTAAACATTTTATTGTTTGAGGTTCTTAAATATGTAAAGAACAATGTACTACATTTTTTTTGTTCATTAGTACACTCAGAAAGCATAAAACTTAATCCAAAGCTGAGAGATTCTATGACCTGTTTTGTCTTTCCAACAACGCTATAATATATCGTGCATTTACTAGTAACTTTTATAGTTTTAAAACAGTTGGGAAATTTCTTTCATTACAGATCCTTTTTAGGTACGTATGTAACATACTTCTGCACTTTTTATTTTTTTTTTATCATACTTATTTATATAGTTATTAATATCTGAAAATAATCAATAAATCAGTAATTTTCTTTACCATTATGAAAATTCATTAACGATTTTGTTATACTTCTAAGTGATATCAGAGGCTTTTTTTGGTACCATTACAATCGGTAGAGATTCCTGATTATAAGCCAACAAAATTTTATTCCGGATTTGTCCGGATTGAAGTTTTATAGCTAATTTAACATTTAACGTTTTGCAGTGTTTCACGTACGCTGGCATGCATGGTCATGATCATAAAACCAGACCTGCTTGAGAAACTCCCAGTGATAAAGTTTTCTAAAAGAAACTGTTGCAGAGTATTGGCACTCATGATGTTTATGTTAAGCTGCGATATGTGAGCTAATTGAAATAAATCGCTAAAGGTGTGGAGTTTCACCGAATAAATCTCGTAGGCGCTGTTGAATGTATTTGAATATTTTAATATTGTACCACCTCATCATCGACACTATTTTTCAAGGGTTTCCAACAGTCTGGCGAAAAAATGGTCCAAACAAAATGTAAATGGTATTTAGATATCTACAAACTACAGTATATAAAATTTCCAAAATTTTTATTATTTTTCAAAAAATCAAGGTCATTTTGATTTTGTAAATGTTAACATTTATTTTTTATTTCAGAATATTGTACCCAACGTTGAGACGAATTCAACGACCTATTATGTTATGATCTTGAACCTATGAACGACGCTAAAATAATTTTGTCCGGTTTTTCGGGTCAAATACCCCACTGTGCGCTGGTGCTGTGTACTGGTGGGACGGAGAGGTGGATAAGATGTGAAAAACCTACAATAAAATAAAGAAAAGAGTTAGCAGAGTTAGAAAAAATAAAGAGAAAAGAAGAGAAGAATACGAAAAAATAATGAAAGAATATAAGACGTATAAAAAAGAATTAAGAAGGTTAATCAAGAAAAAGAAGGGGGAGGCGTGGGACAAACTAATAGAAAACTTAAATATAGATGTTTGGGGTGTGGCCTATAGAATAATTATGACAAAATATGGTACAAAAACGCTGTTGATTTCAAAAGAGGAGTGCATTAAACATATCAATGTATTGTTTCCAAATGGCCTGGACCTAGCGATGAGTGAGATAGTGGATAAGGATGTAATTAGACAAAGCATGGGAAATGATGACAAAATTACAAAAGAGGAAGTAATTAGTGATTTCAATTTTTCGGAAACATGGAAAATAGCAAGAGTCGTGTTACTGGAAAAACCGGGAAGTGGAAATAATAAGAAATTTAGACCGATCTGTTTGATTGATGATATAGGAAAAATGTATGAAAGGGTAATTAATAATAGATTAAAAACGTGGTTAGAAATGAACAATAAGATACACGATAGTCAATACGGATTTAGAGAAGGGAAAAGTACAGTTGATGCGCTAATAAAAGCCACAGAGTATATAAATCAAGAAGTGAAGGATGGGAAAAAAGTAATCGCTGTAACTTTTGATATTAAGAATGCCTTTAATTCAGTCTTATGGCCGGCTATTATAAAGGCTTTAAATAAGATGGAGGTACCGGAATACCTGGTTGAATTAATTAAAAGTTATCTGAAGGATAGATGGGGCTTCGTAAGGACGACCGATGGACTGCACAAATTTAAGATAAATAGGGGTGTACCCCAAGGGTCGATACTGGGCCCTCTGCTCTGGACGGTCGTTTTTGACCAAATCATAAGATGGTGCATTAAGAGAGGCTTTTATGTGATATGCTATGCGGATGACTTGCTGGTGTTTATCTCAGGGAAAAATGTAAGGAAAATGTTACAGGGAATAAATAAAGGAGTACATGGGATAGAAAAGGCGATGGACAAAATCGGCCTGAACATTGCTCCCGAAAAAACAGAGGCTATCCTGTTTGGTGGCAATAAAAGCAGATATAGTGATCTGGAAATCAAAATAAATCAATTGCAATATTGCAATTGGCAATACATTAAAATACCTGGGTGTAACACTAGATAGTAAAAGGAACTATTATGCACATTTTATGATACTTACCGAGAAGGTAGACAGGGTAGTGGGGGCGCTGAATAGAATACTGCCTAATATAAGGGGTCCGACAGCCAAAAAGAGGCTGTTGCTGGTGTCGACGGTTTCATTGGTTGTCCTGTATGGAGCTGCAGTCTGGGTAGATGCCCTGAAAAAGAAAACGAATATAGAAATAATAAATAACATACATCGAAGATGTGCTCAATTAGTGGCTAGTGCATATAGGACTACATCGGGAATGGGAGTGGGGGTGATTGCCGGGTTACCTCCCCTAGATTTGGTTGCGGAATATAGGCCTAATGTATATGCAAGGAAAAGAAGTGTGATAATAAGGGATGGGATGATAATGAATAAGGAAATAAATAGGATTAAAAAGGAGGAATTAATAAGCATGAAGGAGAAATGGAATTATAGATGGCTTCATTTCAGGATGTCAGCACAATGAACTAAAAGACTCATACCGGACTTGGCAAATTGGGTAGGACGAAAACATGGAGAGGTAAACTACTACCTTACACAGGCGCTGACAGGTCATGGGGCATTCAATGCTTTTTTGAAGAGGATTGCAAGAAGGAAAACCGCAGCGTGCAATTACTGCAACTGCCGAGAGGACAAACCCCTACATACTTTCTTTTATTGCAGGAAATGGGAGGGGATTAGAAGTAATAATGGTTTTATTTTTCAGGAACTGGAAGAGGATGATAGAGTTAAGATATGGATGGAGGCTCTTTTGAAGGACCAACATAGCTGAGACAGGGCTTGTAACATGGTGAAGGAGATTATCGTAAACAAAGAAAGAGATGTATGGGATTTTAGGTGATGGACGTAAGTAGTTATTATGTATTAGATGTATATATATATATTTATTTTTTATAGAGGTAAGTGTAGGTAGTGAAGAAAGTGTGTAAATAGTATGGTATGAAATTGTATATATATTAAAGTAGATAAATAATATCTGTAATTTATATTTTGACGCTAAAAATAAAGAACTGATGTTGTGATGTAAGTATTATATTTGTATATATTTATTTATGGTATTGATATGTAGGTGGTAGTAACGAAGTAAGCATGTTTGACAGCAGGTTTCACCCTGTACATGCACAAATGGTGTGCGTGGCAAGGGTATGAAACGAGAGGATGTATGTGTGTGATGCTGTGGATGAGTGTGGAATGGAATGTGTTATTAGGAACTTATTTTACAGCTTATGACAAAACAGGAATATATAAATTAGGGTTTAGGGGAAGTATGTTGCACTCTTCAGAATGGACTTACCTGTGTCCAACCAAGCCTAACACCTCCTGGAGGGCGGCGCCTTCTGCGTACCCACAGATGTAGGACGTGCCCTTCTACTGCCATGGCTACTGCCATGGCCGGTTCCAAGCCCGCGCTGAGAAAGGTAGAGGGGCCTAGCCAAACCTAACCTTATCCCCAACCGGCCACCCACGCCGAGTGCCGGACGAGGTGCCGAAAGGCAATTACCCTACACTCGGGCTGAGGAACCCCAACTCAGCGGAGGTTTCGGTCCCAAAAAAAAAGTTTATTCACCACGTAGACTGAGGCAAGTCCATTACAGGTATACATTACATTACACCCCTTTATGTTAATACATTTTCATGGGCTGAGCTGTGTGAGATGAATGTGCTTTCTTTAACTTCAGTATTCTCTCGCTTCGCCCTAAAATGGGGTGAGTTTATTATAATTGATAAGATAGGAAACAGCGGAAGGCTACTAAATCTCTATAAAACAGGAGGACCTATTCTTAGGACGTATTCTTACAGGAGGCACACTCTACATGGTGAACACCTTCCTCAGCAGAAACAAGATGCATGATGTCACTTGTATACACAAATTCCTAACCTAATTCTCGCCGGATGAATCCCCTATTTTCTCTCTTCTCCAATTGTGCTTTTCTAAATGAGCGCGATAGCTCACAACCTGAAAGAAAGTATAAATTAGTACATTGTTTAACACAGGAAATTAGGAATTTATTACCTCTCAATTGTAGGATGGTGCGTCAAATTGACATTGCGACAGGTATAGGTAATACGACGAAAGACGCGGAACTCGATGCGAGGCTCGTAGCGTAACCTGGGTAGCGCCGCGGAGTGGTAACGAGCGAAATTGAGTGAAAGGCGTGTGTGTATTGAAAATGGAAACGGGTCTTATTTAGTTTTTGAGTATTATTTATGATAGCTAATTGCGAGTATTATATACGATAGTTAATTGCAATCTCGATCATGAATATGATTTCGATTTCAGCCTTGATGCTGATTATACTCTAAGTCAGATTTCGATAACGATTACAATATCGATTTGAGGATCGTTTCTTCCTTACAATTCTGATATCGACTCTAATCTGACTTTGTCTATAACTTTGGCTATGTTTTGAAACTGATGTTGATTAGGAGTGCAAATTACATCTATTAAATGGATTTTAAGCTCAGCCTTGATACAGATCTTGACCTCGAGTTTGGCGGTGATTTTGCTTTTTGATCTTCAGCTGATTGTAACCTCGGTTTTGACTAAAATTAATACTGGCCTAGGTTTGATCTTCGTTTTAATTCCGGTGACAATCTTGATTAGTACATGATACTGATTTCGGCTTTAAGTTCAGACTTAACTCCCAATTGTAACTTTGATTATGTTTCTGATTCTGACGCTGATCTTTATCTGGCTCTGATCGTGACTGAGACTCGATCCGACTGCGATTTCGTATTCTGGTCGCTTATGATTCCGGCTAGCCCAATTCTGAGTGGAATTGGATTAATTGCAGCAGGGAACTCGGAGCACGCTCCAGGCGGCCATTTTGGAACTGAGCGAAAGCGTGATTGGCGCGCGGTTGAGCCAATGGACCGGCGCGCGGTTAGCGACAAGATGGCGGGTCAGGAGACGAGCGTATGGTAGGTTGCGTACAAGCAGGGGCAGTGTGTTGCCTACTTACAGGGGCTGCTTGTCGCGAATTTCCTCTACGATATTTTGTCGATTTCTCTCGGTCGCGGTGACTCGGAATTCACATTCTCTTGCGAAATTCCATTAAATCTCATCCGCGATAGCTGTCTGACGGTTGAAGGTGGCAAATCTCATCAGGATTTTTCAACGCATTACCTTCCTTTTGTTCAGTTTTCTCGATCTATTCCGTTACTTTCTATCGGTGCTGGAGATGTGGATCTTACACCTTAAATTTTCACCTTTTCTGAAATTCTTCCGAGATACACTTTGAAACTTCACCGCGACGGGTGGTTTTTGGGCGGGGGGTATCTCATTGAGGTTTCCTGAAACCCTACTTCCTCGTGCAGTTTTCTGGGCTGATCACGACATTTCCCGTCGATTGGATATAGATAATTTTTACACCTTTTTCGATGGAATTGTCTCTTCAATCTCTTTCGCGATACTTAATCCTCGGGCGAGGGTCGCTCACGATTGAAATAAATCTGTCCGCACCCTATAATGAACCCACTCGCGACCAAAATAAATCCGCTCGCGCTTCATAATTAATTCACCCGCCATCGAAATAATCCCGCTCGCGCTTCGCAACAAATCCACCCACGAATTAAACTAAATTCGTTCGCGCCCCATAATTAAACCGCTCGTGATTCAAATAACCCCGCTCGCGCTCCCTTAGCAAGCCTTTCACGAATGATGCTAACCTGCTTGCGGGTCACATTTAATTTGCCCGCCATCGATATTAATTCGCTCGCGCTCCACAATTAACCCACTCGCGATCGAAATGAATCCGTTCGCTCCCTGCAATTAATCAACTCGCGACTTAGATAATCCCGCTAGCGCTCCACAGTTAACCCGTTCACGACTGATATAACCCCGTTCGCGCTCTGCGATTAATCCACACGCGACCGAAATTATTCTGCTCGCGCTTCACAATCAAGCTGGCAAGCTGATTTTCCGGCGAGGGGGTGGAAAATTCCATCAAGATTTTCAACACCCTATTTCCTCGTCCAGTTTTCTCCATCTATCTCGTCATTCCCTACCGATTAGGACATTCGAATTTTTCACACCTTTTACGAAGTTTACTTCGAAAGTTCACCCAGGGTAGTTATGATTCTCGGGCGAGGGGGCGGAAAATCTCATCAAGATTTTCCAACACTCTATTCTCTCGTTCAGGTTTCTTGATCCACTACGTCATTCCCAGACGATCGCGGTTACTCAAATTCCCACCTTTTTCGAAGCCCCTTACGAAATCTCGTATGGGGCAAATTACACTTTGATTTTGGCCTTGTTACAGCATTCGCAGACCGAAGCCTCGACCACACAGGACCTCAGAGAGCAAATTGCACGTCCACAGCCACCCACGCAATCCCGGAACAAGGAGAGGGAAGGAATAGAAAACCGAGGGCAATGTGCCCACTACTCCTCGATTTCGTCGGAAGGGGGAAGGAAGCGGTCGAAGTCTCCCTAGTCGTGCGTAGAACGCACCGATGAACAGGAAGAGGCGTTGCGGGCAAACAGCAGCAACTTGGTGGGCGACCGGAAACCAGAAGGCGAAATCGAGGAGCAACAACATACTACCTCTCGAACGACTCGAATTCGCGAGCGAGGAATCCTGTGTCAGCCTGGTCATAGCACCATTAGGGGGCTAATGGTGATACAAATGGGGACCGAGCGAACGAAGGAGAGGAGGGAGAGAGGTGCAACATCCACCAAGATCAACGGGATCACGCCACCGAGGTCAATGGGACCACCGCACCGGGATCAATGGGATCAGCAACCTAGGTCATTGGGACCACTTACTTCAAACAAAGTCCTTTCATTTCCTTCGAAACGGCTGGAGTGTTAGCTTCCCGCAAAATCGGGATTATCCGGTGGCGTGATCGGGGGTGGGAGCGGGCCGGGGGTAGAAAAGGTCAAACAAACGCGCATTTCATTTTCATCTGTGTATTTACATAGTTATTAAAGTACTTACAATTGCATATGGGAATAAGGTTTTCGTGCGTGTCGCGGGTGCGGGGAAATTTTCTCGGCAATTTTCGCGGGTATCTTACCTTTTCTCATGCATTCTAGCATGTTTTCCCACAAATTCTTCTGATTCGGAACCATACCGGTTCTATGAACCTTCCGATTTTCGAACCTCTGGAATTTTGAAATTTTGAAATTTCGCATCGCGATCTCACTCGGCGACGTCGGAGGGGTGGGTGGTAACATTAAATGAAATCTGCTCGGACGGGGTAGTGTTGCGTAGGAGGAGGTCATTGTCCTAGGCAACATGTTTAAGGCCACGTTGGGGGCGGGGGCCCACGTGTCAGTACAGGTTAAGGTGACTTCTACCGAGGAACTTGCTGTTCATCTCCCCGTCAACGACAGCGTCGAACATCCATCTCCGATGCATACACTGCTCGCAGTTGAGTGGATCCTCCTTCCCACTTGCGGGGATTGCGATGGCCTAGTCCGATCGTCTTCTATGCTGCGTAGGCGAAGCTTCCGGCAGGTTTCCCCGACCCCCTCCTTCAGGAGGGGAGAGGAGAGGGTTTTAGTGAG
>JASVEB010000051.1:0-37661 GCA_036983795.1 Megachile lagopoda | reverse complement strand
CAAAGACAGAGACAAAGACAGAGACAAAGACAGAGACAAAGACAGAGACAAAGACAGAGACAAAGACAGAGACAAGACAGAGACAAAGACAGAGACAAAGACAGAGACAAAGACAGAGACAAAGACGGAGACAAAGACGGAGACAAAGACAGAGACAAAGACAGAGACAAAGACGGAGACAAAGACAGAGACAAAGACGGAGACAAAGACGGAGACAAAGACGGAGACAAAGACGGAGACAAAGACGAGACAAAGACGGAGACAAAGACAGAGACAAAGACGGAGACAAAGACAGAGACAAAGACAGAGACAAAGACAGAGACAAAGACAGAGACAAAGACAGAGACAAAGACAGAGACAAAGACAGAGACAAAGACGAGACAAAGACAGAGACAAAGACAGAGACAAAGACAGAGACAAAGACAGAGACAAAGACGAGACAAAGACAGAGACAAAGACAGAGACAAAGACAGAGACAAAGACAGAGACAAAGACAGAGACAAAGACAGAGACAAAGACGGAGACAAAGACAGAGACAAAGACAGAGACAAAGACAGAGACAAAGACAGAGACAAAGACGAGACAAAGACGGAGACAAAGACGGAGACAAAGACAGAGACAAAGACAGAGACAAAGACAGAGACAAAGACAGAGACAAAGACGGAGACAAGACGAGACAAAGACAGAGACAAAGACAGAGACAAAGACAGAGACAAAGACAGAGACAAAGACAGAGACAAAGACAGAGACAAAGACAGAGACAAAGACGGAGACAAAGACAGAGACAAAGACAGAGACAAAGACAGAGACAAAGACAGAGACAAAGACGGAGACAAAGACAGAGACAAAGACAGAGACAGAGACAGAGACAAAGACAGAGACAAAGACAGAGACAAAGACAGAGACAAAGACAGAGACAAAGACAGAGACAAAGACAGAGACAGACAAGACAGAGACAGACAAAGACAGAGACAAGACAGAGACAAAGACAGAGACAAAGACAGAGACAAAGACAGAGACAAAGACAGAGACAAAGACAGAGACAAAGACAGAGACAAGACAGAGACAAAGACAGAGACAAAGACAGAGACAAAGACAGAGACAAGACGGAGACAAAGACGGCGACAAAGACAAAGACAGAGACAAAGACAGAGACAAAGACAGAGACACAGACAGAGACAGAGACAGAGACAAAGACAGAGACAAAGACAGAGACAAAGACGAGACAAAGACGAGACAAAGACAGAGACAAAGACAGAGACAAAGACGAGACAAAGACAGAGACAAAGACAGAGACAAAGACAGAGACAAAGACAGAGACAAAGACAGAGACAAAGACAGAGACAAAGACAGAGACAAAGACAGAGACAAAGACAGAGACAAAGACAGAGACAAAGACAGAGACAAAGACAGAGACAAAGACAGAGACAAAGACAGAGACAGAGACAGAGACAGAGACAGAGACAGAGACAGAGACAGAGACAGAGACAGAGACAGAGACAGAGACAGAGACAAAGACAGAGACAAAGACAGAGACAAAGACAGAGACAAAGACAGAGACAAAGACAGAGACAAAGACAGAGACAAAGATAGAGACAAAGACAGAGACAAAGACAGAGACAAAGACAGAGACAAAGACAGAGACAAAGACAGAGACAAAGACAGAGACAAAGACAGAGACAAAGACAGAGACAAAGACAGAGACAAAGACAGAGACAAAGACAGAGACAAAGACAGAGACAAAGACAGAGACAAAGACAGAGACAAAGACAGAGACAAAGAGAGAGACAAAGACAGAGACAAAGACAGAGACAAAGACAGAGACAAAGACAGAGACAAAGACAGAGACAAAGACAGAGACAAAGACAGAGACAAAGACAGACAAAGACAGAGACAAAGACAGAGACAAAGACAAAGACAAAGACAGAGACAAAGACAGAGACAAAGACAGAGACAAAGACAGAGACAAAGACAGAGACAAAGACATTGACATAGACAGAGACAAAGACAGACAAAGACAGAGGCAAACACAGAGACAAAGACAGAGAAAAAGACAGAGACAGAGACAGAGACAAAGACAAAGACAGAGACAAAGACAGACACAAAGACGGAGACAAAAGACAGAGACAAAGACAGAGACAAAGACAGAGACAAAGACAGAGACAAAGACAGAGACAAAGACAGAGACAAAGACAGAGACAAAGACAGAGACAAAGACAGAGACAAAGACAGAGACAGAGACAGAGACAAAGACAGAGACAAAGACAGAGACAAAGACAGAGACAAAGACAGAGACAAAGACAGAGACAAAGACAGAGACAAAGACAGAGACAAAGACAGAGACAAAGACAGAGACAAAGACAGAGACAAAGACAGAGACAAAGACAGAGACAAAGACAGAGACAAAGACAGAGACAAACGACAAAGACAAGACAAAGACAGACAAAGACAGAGACAAAGACAGAGACAAAGACAGAGACAAAGACAGACAAAGACAGAGACAAAGACAGAGACAAAGACAGAGACAGAGGCAAAGACAGAGACAGAGACAGAGACAGAGACAGAGACAGAGACAGAGACAGAGACAGAGACAGAGACAGAGACAGAGACAGAGACAAAGACAGAGACAAAGACAGAGACAAAGACAGAGACAAGACAGAGACAAAGACAGAGACAAAGACAGAGACAAAGACAGAGACAAAGACAGAGACAAAGACAGAGACAAAGACAGAGACAAAGACAGAGACAAAGACAGAGACAAAGACAGAAACAAAGACAGAGACAAAGACAGAGACAAAGACAGAGACAAAGACAACGACAGAGACAAAGACAGAGACAAAGACAGAGACAAAGACAGAGACAAAGACAGAGACAAAGACAGAGACAAAGACAGAGACAAAGACAGAGACAAAGACAAGACGGAGACAAAGACAGAGACAAGACAGAGAACAAGACAGAACAAGAGACAGAGACAAAGACAGAGACAAGACGAGACAAAGACAGAGACAAAGACAGAACAGAAGACAGAGACAAAGACAGACAAGACAGAGACAAACAGACAAGAACAGAGACAAGACAGAGACAAAGAACAAACAAGACAGAGACAAAGACGAGACAAGACGAGACAAGACAGACAAGACAGACAAAGACAGAGACAAAGACAGAGACAAGAGACAAAGACAGAGACAAGACAGAGACAAGACAGAGACAAGACGAGACAAAGACAGACAAAGACAGAGACAAGACAGAGACAAAGACAGAGACAAAGACAGAGACAAAGACAGAGACAAAGACAGAGACAAAGACAGAGACAAAGACAGAGACAGAACAAGACAGAACAAAGACAGAACAGAGACAAGAGACAAAGGACAAGACAAAGACAAACAAAGACAGAGACAAGACAGAGACAAAGACAGAGACAAAGACAGAGACAAAGACAGAGACAAAGACAGAGACAAAGACAGAGACAAAGACAGAGACAAAGACAGAGACAAAGACAGAGACAAAGACAGAGACAAAGACAGAGACAAAGACAGAGACAAAGACAGAGACAAAGACAGAGACAAAGACAGAGACAAAGAGAGAGACAAAGACAGAGACAAAGACAGAGACAAAGACAGAGACAAAGACAGAGACAAAGACAGAACAAAGACAGAGACAAAGACAGAGACAGAGACAAGACAAGACAGAACAAAGACAGAGACAAAGACAGAGACAAGACAGAGACAAAAGACAGAGACAAGACAGAGACAAAGACGGAGACAAAGACGGTGACAAGGAGAGAGACAAAGACAGAGACAAAGACAAGGACAAAGACAGAGACAAGACAGAGACAAAGACAGAGACAAAGACAGAGACAAAGACAGAGACAAAGACAGAGACAAAGACAGAGACAAAGACAGAGACAAAGACAGAGACAAAGACAGAGACAAAGACAGAGACAAAGACAGAGACAAAGACAGAGACAAAGACAGAAACAAAGACAGAGACAAAGACAGAGACAAAGACAGAGACAAAGACAGTGACAAAGACAGAGACAAAGACAGAGACAAAGACAGAGACAAAGACAGAGACAAAGACAGAGACAAAGACAGAGACAAAGACAGAGACAAAGACAGAGACAAAGACAGAGACAAAGACAGAGACAAAGACAGAGACAAAGACAGAGACAAAGACAGAGACAAAGACAGAGACAAAGACAGAGACAAAGACAGAGACAAAGACAGAAACAAAGACAGAGACAAAGACAGAGACAAAGACAGAGACAAAGACAGAGACAAAGACAGAGACAAAGACAGAGACAAAGACAGAGACAAAGACAGAGACAAAGACAGAGACAAAGACAGAGACAAAGACAGAAACAAAGACAGAGACAAAGACAGAGACAAAGACAGAGACAAAGACAGAGACAAAGACAGAGACAAAGACAGAGACAAAGACAGAGACAAAGACAGAGACAAAGACAGAGACAAAGACAGAGACAAAGACAGAGACAAAGACAGAAGCAAAGACAGAGACAAAGGCAGAGACAAAGACAGAGGCAAAGACAGAGACAAAGACAGAGACAAAGACAGAGACAAAGACAGAGACAAAGACAGAGACAAAGACAGAGACAAAGACAGAGACAAAGACAGAGAGAAAGACAGAGACAAAGACAGAGTCAAAGACAGAGACAAAGACAGAGACAAACACAGAGACAAAGACAGAGACAAGACAGAGACAAAGACAGAGACAAGACAGAGACAAAGACAGAGACAAAGACAGAGACAAAGACAGAGACAAAGACAGAGACAAAGACAGAGACAAAGACAGAGACAAAGACAGAGACAAAGACAGAGACAAAGACAGAGACAAAGACAGAGACAAAGACGGAGACAAAGACAGAGACAAAGACAGAGACAAAGACGGAGACAAAGACAGAGACAAAGACAGAGACAAAGACAGAGACAAAGACAGAGACAAAGACAGAGACAAAGACAGAGACAAAGACAGAGACAAAGACAGAGACAAAGACAGAGACAAAGACAGAGACAAAGACAGAGACAAAGACAGAGACAAAGACAGAGACAAAGACAGAGACAAAGACAGAGACAAAGACAGAGACAAAGACAGAGACAAAGACAGAGACAAAGACAGAGACAAAGACAGAGACAAAGACAGAGACAAAGACAGAGACAAAGACAGAGACAAAGACAGAGACAAAGACAGAGACAAAGACAGAGACAAAGACAGAGACAAAGACAGAGACAAAGACAGAGACAAAGACAGAGACAAAGACAGAGACAAAGACAGAGACAAAGACAGAGACAAAGACAGAGACAAAGACAGAGACAAAGACAGAGACAAGACAGAGACAAAGACAGAGACAAAGACAGAGACAAGACAGAGACAGAAAGACAGAGACAAAGACAGAGACAAAGACAGAGACAAAGACAGAGACAAAGACAGAGACAAAGACAGAGACAAAGACAGAGACAAAGACAGAGACAAAGACAGAGACAAAGACAGAGACAAAGACAGAGACAAAGACAGAGACAAAGACAGAGACAAAGACAGAGACAAAGACAGAGACAAAGACAGAGACAAAGACGGAGACAAAGACAGAGACAAAGACAGAGACAAAGACAGAGACAAAGACAGAGACAAAGACGGAGACAAAGACAGAGACAAAGACAGAGACAAAGACAGAGACAAAGACAGAGACAAAGACAGAGACAAAGACAGAGACAAAGACAGAGACAAAGACAGAGACAAAGACAGAGACAAAGACAGAGACAAAGACAGAGACAAAGACAGAGACAAAGACAGAGACAAAGACAGAGACAAAGACAGAGACAAAGACAGAGACAAAGACAGAGACAAAGACAGAGACAAAGACAGAGACAAAGACAGAGACAAAGACAGAGACAAAGACAGAGACAAAGACAGAGACAAAGACAGAGACAAAGACAGAGACAAAGACAGAGACAAAGACAGAGACAAAGACAGAGACAAAGACAGAGACAAAGACGGAGACAAAGACAGAGACAAAGACAGAGACAAAGACAGAGACAAAGACAGGAGACAAAGACGGAGACAAAGACGGAGACAAAGACAGAGACAAAGACAGAGACAAAGACAGAGACAAAGACGGAGACAAAGACAGAGACAAAGACAGAGACAAAGACAGAGACAAAGACAGAGACAAAGACAGAGACAAAGACAGAGACAAAGACAGAGACAAAGACAGAGACAAAGACAGAGACAAAGACAGAGACAAAGACAGAGACAAAGACAGAGACAAAGACAGAGACAGAGGCAGAGACAGTGACAGAGACAGCGACGGAGACAAAGACGGTGTCAAAGACGGAGGCAGAGACGGAGACAAAGACGGAGACAAAGACGGAGACAAAGACAGTAGCAGAGACAGAGACTGAGACAGCGACGGACACAAAGACGGTGGCAAAGACGGAGACAGATACGGAGACAAGAGACAGAGACAAAGACAGAGACAAAGACGGAGACAAAGACCGAGACAAAGACAGAGACAGCGACGGACACAAAGACGGTGGCAAAGACGGAGACAGATACGGAGACAAGAGACAGAGACAAAGACAGAGACTAAGACGGAGACAAAGACCGAGACAAAGACAGAGACAAAGACGGAGACAAAGACAGAGACAAAGACAGAGACAAAGACAGAGACAAAGACAGAGACAAAGACCGAGACAAAGACACAGACAAAGACAGAGACAAAGACAGAGACAAAGACAGAGACAAAGACAGAGACAAAGACAGAGACAAAGACAGAGACAAAGACAGAGACAAAGACAGAGACAAAGACAGAGACAAAGACAGAGACAAAGACAGAGACAAAGACAGAGACAAAGACAGAGACAAAGACAGAGACAAAGACAGAGACAAAGACAGAGACAAAGACGGAGACAAAGACAGAGACAAAGACAGAGACAAAGACAGAGACAAAGACAGAGACAAAGACAGAGACAAAGACAGAGACAAAGACAGAGACAAAGACAGAGACAAAGACAGAGACAAAGACAGAGACAAAGACAGAGACAAAGACAGAGACAAAGACAGAGACAAAGACAGAGACAAAGACAGAGACAAAGACAGAGACAAAGACAGAGACAAAGACAGAGACAAAGACAGAGACAAAGACGAGACAAAGACGGAGACAAAGACAGAGACAAAGACAGAGACAAAGACAGAGACAAGACAGAGACAAGACAGAGACAAAGACAGAGACAAGACAGAGACAAAGACAGAGACAAAGACAGAGACAAAGACAGAGACAAAGACAGAGACAAAGACAGAGACAAAGACAGAGACAAAGACAGAGACAAAGACAGAGACAAAGACAGAGACAAAGACAGAGACAAAGACAGAGACAAAGACAGAGACAAAGACAGAGACAAAGACGGAGACAAAGACGAGACAAAGACGGAGACAAAGACAGAGACAAAGACAGAGACAAAGACAGAGACAAAGACAGAGACAAAGACAGAGACAAAGACAGAGACAAAGACAGAGACAAAGACAGAGACAAAGACAGAGACAAAGACAGAGACAAAGACAGAGACAAAGACAGAGACAAAGACAGAGACAAAGACAGAGACAAAGACAGAGACAAAGACAGAGACAAAGACAGAGACAAAGACAGAGACAAAGACAGAGACAAAGACAGAGACAAAGACAGAGACAAAGACAGAGACAAAGACAGAGACAAAGACAGAGACAAAGACAGAGACAAAGACAGAGACAAAGACAGAGACAAAGACAGAGACAAAGACAGAGACAAAGACAGAGACAAAGACAGAGACAAAGACAGAGACAAAGACAGAGACAAAGACAGAGACAAAGACAGAGACAAAGACAGAGACAAAGACAGAGACAAAGACAGAGACAAAGACAGAGACAAAGACAGAGACAAAGACAGAGACAAAGACAGAGACAAAGACAGAGACAAAGACAGAGACAAAGACAGAGACAAAGACAGAGACAAAGACAGAGACAAAGACAGAGACAAAGACAGAGACAAAGACAGAGACAAAGACAGAGACAAAGACAAAGACAAAGACAGAGACAAAGACAGAGACAAAGACAGAGACAAAGACAGAGACAAAGACAGAGACAAAGACAGAGACAAAGACAGAGACAAAGACAGAGACAAAGACAGAGACAAAGACAGAGACAAAGACAGAGACAAAGACAGAGACAAAGACAGAGACAAAGACAGAGACAAAGACAGAGACAAAGACAGAGACAAAGACAGAGACAAAGACAGAGACAAAGACAGAGACAAAGACAGAGACAAAGACAGAGACAAAGACAGAGAGAAAGACGGAGACAAAGACGGAGACAAAGACAGAGACAGAGACAGAGACAGAGAAGGAGACAAGGACGGAGACAAGGACGGAGACAAAGACGGAGACAAGGGCGGCGACAAAGGCAGAGACGGAGGCAGAGACCGCGACGGAGACAAAGACGGAGACAATGTCGGAGACAAAGTCGGAAACAAAGACGGAGACAAAGGTGGAGACAAAAACAGAGACAAAGACAGAGTCAAAGACAGATTCAGAGACAGCGACAAAGACAGAGACAAAGACAGAGACAGAGACGGAGACAGAGAAAGAGACAAAGACGGAGACAAAGATGGAGACAAGGACGGAGGCAAAAACGGAGGCAAAGACGGAGACAAAGACAAAGACAGAGAGAAAGACAGAGACCTAAGACAGAGTCAAAGACAGAGACCTAAGACAGAGACAAAGACAGAGACAAAGACAGAGGAAAAAAACGGAGACCTAAGACAGAGACAAAGACAAAGACAGATGCAGAGACAACGATAGAGATAGAGGCAAAGACAGAGACAAGGACGGAGACAGAGAAGGAGACAAAGATGGACACAATGACAGAGACAAAGACGGAGACAAAGACGGAGACAAAGACGGAGACCAAGACGGAGACAAAGACAGCAGCAAAAACAGTGACAAAGACGGAGAGAAAGAGGAAGGCAAAGACGGAGACAAAGACGGAGACAAAGACGGAGACAAAGACGGAGACAAAGACGGTGACAAAGACAGAGACAAAGACAGAAGCAAAAACAGTGACAAAGACAGAGACAAAGACAGAGACAAAGACGGAGACAAAGACAGAGACAAAGACAGAGGCAAAGACGGAGACAAAAGACAGAGACAAAGACAGAGACAAAGACAGAGACAAAGACAGAGACAAAGACAGAGACAAAGACAGAGACAAAGACAGAGACAAAGACAGAGACAAAGACGGAGACAAAGACGGAGACAAAGACAGGGACAAAGACAGAGCCAAAGGCAGACAAATACGCAGACAGAGGCGGAGGCAAAGACGGAGACAAAGACAGAGAGAAAGACGGAGACAAAGACGGAGACAAAGACAGAGGCAAAGACAGAGACAGAGACAGAGACACAGAAGGAGACAAGGACGGAGACAAGGACGGAGACAAAGACGGAGACAAGGGCGGCGACAAAGGCAGAGACGGAGGCAGAGACCGCGACGGAGACAAAGACGGAGACAAATACCGAGACAATGTCGGAGACAAAGTCGGAAACAAAGACGGAGACAAAGGTGGAGACAAAGACAGAGACAAAGACAGAGACAAAGACAGAGACAAAGACAGCGACAAAGACAGAGACAAAGACAGAGACAAAGACAGAGACAAAGACAGAGACAAAGACGGAGACAAAGACGGAGGCAAAGACGGAGACAAAGACGGAGACAAAGACAGAGACAAAGACAGAGACAAAGACAGAGACAAAGACAGAGACCAAGACAGAGACAAAGACAGAGACAAAGACAGAGACAAAGACAGAGACAAAGACAGAGACAAAGACAGAGACAAAGACAGATGCAGAGACAGCGATAGAGATAGAGGTAAAGACAGAGACAAGGACGGAGACAGAGGAGGAGACAAAGACAGACACAAAGACAGAGACAAAGACAGAGACAAAGACAGAGACAAAGACAGAGACAAAGACAGAGACAAAGACAGAGACAAAGACAGAGACAAAGATAGAGACAAAGACAGAGACAAAGACAGAGACAAAGACACAGACAATGACAGAGACAAAGACAGAGAGAAAGACAGAGACAAAGACAGAGACAAAGACAGAGAGAAAGACGGAGACAAAGACGGAGACAAAGACAGAGGCAAAGACAGAGACAGAGACAGAGACAGAGAAGGAGACAAGGACGGAGACAAGGACGGAGACAAAGACGGAGACAAAGACGGAGACAAAGACAGAGGCAAAGACAGAGACAGAGACAGAGACAGAGAAGGAGACAAGGACGGAGACAAGGACGGAGACAAAGACGGAGACAAGGGCGGCGACAAAGGCAGAGACGGAGGCAGAGACCGCGACGGAGACAAGGACGGAGACAATGTCGGAGACAAAGTCGGAAACAAAGACGGAGACAAAGGTGGAGACAAAAACAGAGACAAAGACAGAGTCAAAGACAGATTCAGAGACAGCGACAAAGACAGAGACAAAGACAGAGACAGAGACGGAGACAGAGCAAGAGACAAAGACGGAGACAAAGATGGAGACAAGGACGGAGGCAAAAACGGAGGCAAAGACGGAGACAAAGACAAAGACAGAGAGAAAGACAGAGACCTAAGACAGAGTCAAAGACAGAGACCTAAGACAGAGACAAAGACAGAGACAAAGACAGAGGAAAAAAACGGAGACCTAAGACAGAGACAAAGACAAAGACAGATGCAGAGACAGCGATAGAGATAGAGGCAAAGACAGAGACAAGGACGGAGACAGAGAAGGAGACAAAGATGGACACAATGACAGAGACAAAGACGGAGACAAAGACGGAGACAAAGACGGAGACCAAGACGGAGACAAAGACAGCAGCAAAAACAGTGACAAAGACGGAGAGAAAGAGGAAGGCAAAGACGGAGACAAAAGACAGAGACAAAGACGGTGACAATGGCGGAGACAAAGACGGAGACAAAGACGGTGACAAAGACAGAGACAAAGACAGAAGCAAAAACAGTGACAAAGACGGAGAGAAAGAGGAAGGCAAAGACGGAGACAAAGACGGAGACAAAGACAGAGACAAAGACAGAGGCAAAGACGGAGACAAAAGACAGAGACAAAGACAGAGACAAAGACAGAGACATAGACAGAGACAAAGACAGAGACAAAGACAGAGACAAAGACAGAGACAAAGACAGAGACAAAGACAGAGACAAAGACAGAGACAAAGACAGAGACAAAGACAGAGACAAAGACAGAGACAAAGACAGAGACAAAGACAGAGACAAAGACAGAGACAAAGACAGAGACAAAGACAGAGACAAAGACAGAGACAGAGACGGAGACAGAGCAAGAGACAAAGACGGAGACAAAGATGGAGACAAGGACGGAGACAAAGACGGAGACAAAGACGGAGACAAAGACAGAGACAAAGACAGAGACAAAGACAGAGTCAAAGACAGAGACAAAGACAGAGACAAAGACAGAGACAAAGACAGAGACAAAGACAGAGACAAAGACAGAGACAAAGACAAAGACAGAGACAAAGACAGAGACAAAGACAGACAGAGACAAAGACAGAGACAAAGACAGAGACAAAGACAGAGACAAAGACAGAGACAAAGACAGAGACAAAGACAGAGACAAAGACAGAGACAAAGACAGAGACAAAGACAGAGAGAAAGACAGAGACAAAGACAGAGACAAAGACAGAGACAAAGACAGAGACAAAGACAGAGACAAAGACGGAGACAAGACGAGACAAAGACAAAGACAAAGACAGAGACAAAGACAGAGACAGAGACAGAGACAAGAGAGCAAAGACGGAGACAAAGACAGAGACAAAGACAGAGACAAAGACAGAGACAAAGACAGAGACAAAGACAGAGACAAAGACAGAGACAAAGACAGAGACAAAGACAGAGACAAAGACAGAGACAAAGACAGAGACAAAGACAGAGACAAAGACAGAGACAAAGACAGAGACAAAGACAGAGACAAAGACAGAGACAAAGACAGAGGCAAAGACAGAGACAAAGACAGAGACAAAGACAGAGACAAAGACAGAGACAAAGACAGAGACAAAGACAGAGACAAAGACAGAGACAAAGACAGAGACAAAGACAGAGACAAAGACAGAGAGAGAAAGACAGAGACAAAGACAGAGACAAAGACAGAGACAGAGACAGAGACAAAGACAGAGACAACAGAGAGACAGAGACAAAGACGGAGACAAAGACGGAGACAAAGACGGAGACAAAGACGGAGACAAAGACAGCGACGGGGACAGAGACAGAGACAGAGACAAAGACAGAGACAAAGACAGAGACAAAGACAGAGACAAAGACGGAGACAAAGACAGAGACAAAGACAGAGACAAAGACAGAGACAAAGACGAGACAAAGACGGAGACAAGACGGAGACAAAGACGGAGACAAAGACGGAGACAAAGACGGAGACAAAGACAGAGACAAAGACAGAGACAAAGACAGAGACAAAGACAGAGACAAAGACAGAGACAAAGACAGAGACAAAGACAGAGACAAAGACAGAGACAAAGACAGAGACAAAGACAGAGACAAAGACAGAGACAAAGACAGAGACAAAGACAGAGACAAAGACAGAGACAAAGACAGAGACAAGGACAGAGACAAAGACAGAGACAAAGACAGAGACAAAGACAGAGACAAAGACAGAGACAAAGACAGAGACAAAGACAGAGACAAAGACAGAGACAAAGACAGAGACAAAGACAGAGACAAAGACAGAGACAAAGACAGAGACAAAGACAGAGACAAAGACAGAGACAAAGACAGAGACAAAGACAGAGACAAAGACAGAGACAAAGACGGAGACAAAGACAGAGACAAAGACAGAGCTAAAGACAGGACAAAGACGAGAGAAAGAGGAGCAAAGACGGAGACAAAAGACAGAGACAAAGACAGAGACTAAGACAGAGACAAAGACAGAGACAAAGACAGAGACAAAGACAGAGACAAAGACAGAGACAAAGACAGAGACAAAGACAGATACAAAGACAGAGACAAAGACAGAGACAAAGACAGAGACAAAGACAGAGACAAAGACAGAGACAAAGACAGAGCTAAAGACAGAGACAAAGACAGAGACAAAGACAGAGACAAAGACAGAGACAAAGACAGAGACAAAGACAGAGACAAAGACAGAGACAAAGACAGAGACAAAGACAGAGACAAAGACAGAGACAAAGACAGAGACAAAGACGGAGACAAAGACTGAGACAAAGACAGAGACAAAGACAGAGACAAAGACGGAGACAAAGACAGAGACAAAGACAGAGACAGAGACAGAGACAGAGACAGGAGACAAGACGGAGACAAAGACGGAGACAAAGACAGAGACAAAGGCAGAGACAAAGACAGAGACAAAGACGGAGACAAAGACGAGACAAAGACGGAGACAAAGACGGAGACAAAGACGAGACAAAGGAGACAAAGACAGAGACAAAGACTGAGTCAAAAACACCGACAAAGACAGAGACAAAGACAGAGACAAAGACGGAGACAAAGACGGAGACAAAGATAGAGACAAAGACGGAGACAAAGACGGAGACAAAGACAGAGACAAAGACAGAGACAAAGACAGAGACAAAGACAGAGACAAAGACAGAGACAAAGACAGAGACAAAGACAGAGACAAAGACAGAGACAAAGACAGAGACAAAGACAGAGACAAAGACAGAGACAAAGACAGAGACAAAGACAGAGACAAAGACAGAGACAAAGACAGAGACAAAGACAGAGACAAAGACAGAGACAAAGACAGAGACAAAGACAGAGACAAAGACAGAGACAAAGACAGAGACAAAGACAGAGACAAAGACAGAGACAAAGACAGAGACAAAGACAGAGACAAAGACAGAGACAAAGACAGAGACAAAGACAGAGACAAAGACAGAGACAAAGACAGAGACAAAGACAGAGACAAAGACAGAGACAAAGACAGAGACAAAGACAGAGACAAAGACAGAGACAAAGACAGAGACAAAGACGGAGACAAAGACGGAGACAAAGACAGAGACAAAGACGGAGACAAAGACAGAGACAGAGACAGAGACAAAGACGGAGACAAAGACGGAGACAAAGACAGAGACAAAGACATAGACAGAGACAGAGACAGAGACAGAGACAGAGACAGAGACAGAGACAGAGACAGAGACAGAGACAGAGACAGAGACAGAGACAGAGACAAAGACAGAGACAAAGACAGAGACAAAGACAGAGACAAAGACAGAGAGAAAGACAGAGACAAAGACAGAGACAAAGACAGAGACAAAGACAGAGACAAAGACAGAGACAAAGACAGAGACAAAGACAGAGACAAAGACAGAGACAAAGACAGAGACAAAGACAGAGACAAAGACAGAGACAAAGACGGAGACAAAGACAGAGACAAAGACAGAGACAAAGACAGAGACAAAGACAGAGACAAAGACAGAGACAAAGAGAGAGACAAAGACAGAGACAAAAACGTAGACAAAGACAGAGACAGAGACTGCGACGGAGACAGAGGCAAAGACAGAATCAAAGACTGAGACAAAGACAGAGACAAAGACGGAAACGAAGACGGAGACAAAGACAGTGACAAAGACAGAGACAAAGACGGAAACAAAGACGGAGACAAAGACGGAGACAAAGACGGAGACAAAGACAGAGACAGGGACAGAGACAAAGACGGAGACAAAGACAGAGACAAAGACAGAGACAAAGACAGAGACAAAGACAGAGACAAAGACAGAGACAAAGACAGAGACAAAGACAGAGACAAAGACAGAGACAAAGACAGAGACAAAGACAGAGACAAAGACAGAGACAAAGACAGAGACAAAGACAGAGACAAAGACAGAGACAAAGACAGAGACAAAGACAGAGACAAAGACAGAGACAAAGACAGAGACAAAGACAGAGACAAAGACAGAGACAAAGACAGAGACAAAGACAGAGACAAAGACAGAGACAAAGACAGAGACAAAGACAGAGACAAAGACGGAGACAAAGACGGAGACAAAGACAGAGACAAAGACAGAGACAAAGACAGAGACAAAGACAGAGACAAAGACAGAGACAAAGACAGAGACAAAGACAGAGACAAAGACAGAGACAAAGACAGAGACAAAGACAGAGACAAAGACAGAGACAAAGACAGAGACAAAGACAGAGACAAAGACAGAGACAAAGACAGAGACAAAGACAGAGACAAAGACAGAGACAAAGACAGAGACAAAGACAGAGACAAAGACGGAGACAAAGACAGAGACAAAGACAGAGACAAAGACAGAGACAAAGACAGAGACAAAGACAGAGACAAAGACAGAGACAAAGACAGAGACAAAGACAGAGACAAAGACGGAGACAAAGACAGAGACAAAGACAGAGACAAAGACGGAGACAAAGACAGAGACAAAGACAGAGACAAAGACAGAGACAAAGACAGAGACAAAGACAGAGACAAAGACAGAGACAAAGACAGAGACAAAGACAGAGACAAAGACGAGAGACAAAGACAGAGACAAAGACAGAGACAAAGACAGAGACAAAGACAGAGACAAAGACAGAGACAAAGACGAGACAAGACAGACAAAGACAGAGACAAAGACAGAGACAAAGACAGAGACAAAGACAGAGACAAAGACAGAGACAAAGACAGAGACAAAGACAGAGACAAAGACAGAGACAAAGACAGAGACAAAGACAGAGACAAAGACAGAGACAAAGACAGAGACAAAGACAGAGACAAAGACAGAGACAAAGACAGAGACAAAGACAGAGACAAAGACAGAGACAAAGACAGAGACAAAGACGGAGACAAAGACAGAGACAAAGACAGAGACAAAGACAGAGACAAAGACGGAGACAAAGACAGAGACAAAGACAGAGACAAAGACAGAGACAAAGACAGAGACAAAGACAGAGACAAAGACAGAGACAAAGACAGAGACAAAGACAGAGACAAAGACAGAGACAAAGACAGAGACAAAGACAGAGACAAAGACAGAGACAAAGACAGAGACAAAGACAGAGACAAAGACAGAGACAAAGACAGAGACAAAGACAGAGACAAAGACAGAGACAAAGACAGAGACAAAGACAGAGACAAAGACAGAGACAAAGACGGAGACAAAGACAGAGACAAAGACAGAGACAAAGACAGAGACAAAGACAGAGACAAAGACAGAGACAAAGACAGAGACAAAGACAGAGACAAAGACAGAGACAAAGACAGAGACAAAGACAGAGACAAAGACAGAGACAAAGACAGAGACAAAGACAGAGACAAAGACAGAGACAAAGACAGAGACAAAGACAGAGACAAAGACAGAGACAAAGACAGAGACAAAGACAGGGACAAAGACAGAGACAAAGACAGAGACAAAGACAGAGACAAAGACAGACACAAAGACAGAGACAAAGACAGAGACAAAGACAGAGACAGAGACAGAGACAAAGACAGAGACAAAGACAGAGACAAAGACAGAGACAAAGACAGAGACAAAGACAGAGACAAAGACAGAGACAAAGACAGAGACAAAGACAGAGACAAAGACAGAGACAAAGACAGAGACAAAGACAGAGACAAAGACAGAGAAAAAGACAGAGACAAAGACAGAGACAAAGACAGAGACAAAGACAGAGACAAAGACAGAGACAAAGACAGAGACAAAGACAGAGACAAAGACAGAGACAAAGACAGAGACAAAGACAGAGACAAAGACAGAGACAAAGACAGAGACAAAGACCGAGACAAAGACAGAGACAAAGGCAGAGACAAAGACAGAGACAAAGACAGAGACAAAGACAGAGACAGAGACAGAGACAGAGACAGAGACAGAGACAGAGACAAAGACAGAGACAAAGACAGAGACAAAGACAGAGACAAAGACAGAGACAAAGACAGAGACAAAGACAGAGACAAAGACAGAGACAAAGAGAGACAAAGACAGAGACAAAGACAGAGACAAAGACTGACACAAAGACAGTGACAGAGACAGAGACAAAGACAGAGACAAAGACAGAGACAAAGACAGAGACAAAGACAGAGACAAAGACAGAGACAAAGACAGAGACAAAGACAGAGACAAAGACAGAGACAAAGACAGAGACAAAGACAGAGACAAAGACAGAGACAAAGACAGAGACAAAGACAGAGACAAAGACAGAGACAAAGACAGAGACAAAGACAGAGGCAAAGACAGAGACAGAGACAGAGACAAAGACAGAGACAATGACGGAGACAAAGACGGAGACAAAGACGGAGACAAAGACAGAGACAGAGACAGAGACAGAGACAAAGACAGAGACAAAGACAGAGACAAAGACAGAGACAAAGACAGAGACAAAGACAGAAGCAAAAACAGTGACAAAGGCGGAGAGAAAGAGGAAGGCAAAGACGGAGACAAAGACGGAGACAAAGACGGAGACAAAGACAGAGACAAAGACAGAGACAAAGACAGAGACAAAGACAGAGACAAAGACAGAGACAAAGACAGAGACAAAGACAGAGACAAAGACAGAGACAAAGACAGAGACAAAGACGAGACAAAGACAGAGACAAAGACAGAGACAAAGACAGAGACAAAGACAGAGACAAAGACAGAGACAAAGACAGAGACAAAGACAGAGACAAAGACAGAGACAAAGACAGAGACAAAGACAGAGACAAAGACAGAGACAAAGACAGAGACAAAGACGGAGACAAAGACAGAGACAAAGACAGAGACAAAGACAGAGACAAAGACAGAGACAAAGACAGAGACAAAGACAGAGACAAAGACAGAGACAAAGACAGAGACAAAGACAGAGACAAAGACAGAGACAAAGACGGAGACAAGACGAGACAAAGACGAGACAAAGACAGAGACAAAGACAGAGACAAAGACAGAGACAAAGACGAGACAAAGACGGAGACAAAGACAGAGACAAAGACAGAGACAAAGACAGAGACAAAGACAGAGACAAAGACAGAGACAAAGACGGAGACAAAGACAGAGACAAAGACGGAGACAAAGACAGAGACAAAGACAGAGACAAAGACAGAGACAAAGACAGAGACAAAGACAGAGACAAAGACAGAGACAAAGACAGAGACAAAGACAGAGACAAAGACAGAGACAAAGACAGAGACAAAGACAGAGACAAAGACAGAGACAAAGACAGAGACAAAGACAGAGACAAAGACAGAGACAAAGACAGAGACAAAGACAGAGACAAAGACAGAGACAAAGACAGAGACAAAGACAGAGACAAAGACGGAGACAAAGACAGAGGCAAAGACAGAGACAAAGACAGAGACAAAGACGGAGACAAAGACAGAGACAAAGACAGAGACAAAGACAGAGACAAAGACGGAGACAAAGACGGAGACAAAGACGAAGGCAAACACAGAGACAGAGACAGAGACAGAGAAGGAGACAAAGACAGAGACAAAGACGGAGACAAAGACAGTGGCAAAGACAGAGACAAAGACGGAGACAAACAGACAGAGACAAAGACAGAGACAAAGACAGAGACAAAGACAGAGACAAAGACAGAGACAAAGACAGAGACAAAGACGGAGAGAAAGACGGAGACAAAGACGGAGACAAAGACAGAGACAAAGACAGAGACAAAGACAGAGACAAAGACAGAGACAAAGACAGAGACAAAGACAGAGACAAAGACAGAGACAAAGACAGAGACAAAGACAGAGACAAAGACAGAGACAAAGACAGAGACAAAGACAGAGACAAAGACAGAGACAAAGACAGAGACAAAGACAGAGACAAAGACAGAGACAAAGACAGAGACAAAGACAGAGACACAGACGGAGGCAAAGATGGAGGCAAAGGCAGTGACAGAGACACAGGCAAAGACGGAGATAAAAGACAGAGACAAAGACAGACAAAAAGACAGAGACAAGGACAGAGACACGGACAGAGACAAAGACAGAGACAAAGACAGAGACAAAGACAGAGAGATAGACGGAGACAAGGACAGAGACAAAGACAGAGACAAAGACAGAGACAAAGACAGAGACAAAGACAGAGACAAAGACAGAGACAAAGACGAGACAAAGACAGAGACAAAGACAGAGACAAAGACAGAGACAAAGACAGAGACAAAGACAGAGACAAAGACAGACAAGACGAGACAAAGACAGAGACAAGACAGAGACAAAGACAGAGACAAAGACAGAGACAAAGACGGAGACAAAGACGGAGACAAGACGAGACAAAGATAGAGACAAAGACAGAGACAAAGACGGAGACAAAGACGGAGACAAAGACAGAGACAAAGACAGAGCAAAACAGAGACAAAGACAGAGACAAGAGAGCAAAGACGGAGACAAAGACAGAGACAAAGACAGAGACAAAGACAGAGACAAAGACAGAGACACAGACAGAGACAAAGACAGAGACAAAGACAGAGACAGACAAAGACAGAGACAAAGACAGAGACAAAGACAGAGACAAAGACAGAGGCAAAGACAGAGACAAAGACAGAGACAAAGACAGAGACAAAGACAGAGACAAAGACAGAGACAAAGACAGAGACAAAGACAGAGACAAAGACAGAGACAAAGACAGAGACAAAGACAGAGACAAGACAGAGACAAAGACAGAGACAAAGACAGAGACAAAGACAGAGACAAAGACAGAGACAAAGACAGAGACAAAGACAGAGACAAAGACAGAGACAAAGACAGAGACAAAGACAGAAACAAAGACAGGGACAAAGGCGAGAGAAAGAGAAGGCAAAGACGGAGACAAAGACGAGACAAAGACGAGACAAAGACGAGACAAAGACAGAGACAAAGACAGAGACAAAGACAGAGACAAAGACAGAGACAAAGACAGAGACAAAGACAGAGACAAAGACAGAGACAAAGACAGAGACAAAGACAGAGACAAAGACAGAGACAAAGACAGAGACAAAGACAGAGACAAAGACAGAGACAAAGACAGAGACAAAGACAGAGACAAAGACAGAGACAAAGACAGAGACAAAGACAGAGACAAAGACAGAGACAAAGACAGAGACAAAGACAGAGACAAAGACAGAGACAAAGACAGAGACAAAGACAGAGACAAAGACAGAGACAAAGACAGAGACAAAGACAGAGACAAAGACAGAGACAAAGACAGAGACAAAGACAGAGACAAAGACAGAGACAAAGACAGAGACAAAGACAGAGACAAAGACGGAGACAAAGACAGAGACAAAGACAGAGACAAAGACAGAGACAAAGACAGAGACAAAGACAGAGAAAGAGACAGAGACAAAGACAGAGACAAAGACAGAGACAAAGACAGAGACAAAGACAGAGACAAAGACAGAGACAAAGACAGAGACAAAGACAGAGACAAAGACAGAGACAAAGACAGAGACAGAGACAGAGACAAAGACAGAGACAAAGACAGAGACAAAGACAGAGACAAAGACAGACAAGACGAGACAAAGACAGAGACAAAGACAGAGACAAAGACAGAGACAAAGACAGAGACAAAGACAGAGACAAAGACAGAGACAAAGACAGAGACAAAGACAGAGACAAAGACAGAGACAAAGACAGAGACAAAGACAGAGACAAAGACAGAGACAAAGACAGAGACAAAGACAGAGACAAAGACAGAGACAAAGACGAGACAAAGACGAGACAAAGACGGAGACAAAGACAGAGACAAAGACAGAGACAAAGACAGAGACAAAGGCAGAGACAAAGACAGAGACAAAGACAGAGACAAAGACAGAGACAAAGACAGAGACAAAGACAGAGACAAAGACAGAGACAAAGACAGAGACAGAGACAGAGACAGAGACAGAGACAGAGACAGAGACGGAGACAAAGACGGAGACAAAGACAGAGACAAAGACAGAGACAAAGACAGAGACAAAGACAGAGACAAAGACAGAGACAAAGACAGAGACAAAGACAGAGACAAAGACAGAGACAAAGACAGAGACAAAGACAGAGACAAAGACAGAGACAAAGACAGAGACAAAGACAGAGACAAAGACAGAGACAAAGACAGAGACATAGACAGAGACAAAGACAGAGACAAAGACAGAGACAAAGACAGAGACAAAGACAGACACAAAGACAGAGACAAAGACAGAGACAAAGACAGAGACAAAGACAGAGACAAAGACAGAGACAAAGACAGAGACAAAGACAGAGACAAAGACAGAGACAAAGACAGAGACAAAGACAAAGACAAAGACGGAGGCAAAGAATGGGACAAATGACAGAGACAAAGACAGGGAAAGAGACAGAGACAAAGACAGAGACAAAGACAGAGACAAAGACAGAGACAAAGACAGAGACAAAGACAGAGACAGAGACAGAGACAGAGACAAAGACAGAGACAAAGACAGAGACAAAGACAGAGACAAAGACAGAGACAAAGACAGAGACAAAGACAGAGACAAAGACAGAGACAAAGACAGAGACAAAGACAGAGACAAATACAGAGACAAAGACAGAGACAAAGACAGAGACAAAGACAGAGACAAAGACAGAGACAAAGACAGAGACAAAGACAGAGACAAAGACAGAGACAAAGACAGAGACAAAGACAGAGACAAAGACAGAGACAGAGACAGAGACAGAGAAGGAGACAAGGACGGAGACAAAGACGGAGACAAAGACGGAGACAAAGACAGAGACAGAGACAGCGACGGAGACAAAGACGGAGACAAAGACGGAGACAAAGACAGAGACAAAGTCAGAAGCAACAACAGTGACAAAGACGGAGAGAAAGAGGAAGGCAAAGACAGAGACAAAGACAGAGACAAAGACAGAGACAAAGACAGAGACAAAGACAGAGACAAAGACAGAGACAAAGACAGAGACAAAGACAGAGACAAAGACAGAGACAAAGACAGAGACAAAGACAGAGACAAAGACCGAGACAAAGACAGAGACAAAGACAGAGACAAAGACAGAGACAAAGACAGAGACAAAGACGAGACAAAGACAGAGACAAAGACAGAGACAAAGACAGAGACAAAGACAGAGACAAAGACAGAGACAAAGACAGAGACAAAGACAGAGACAAAGACAGAGACAAAGACAGAGACAAAGACGGAGACAAAGACGAGACAAAGACGGAGACAATGACAGAGACAAAGACGGAGACAAAGACGGAGACAAAGACAGAGACAAAGACGGAGACAAAGACAGAGACAAAGACAGAGACAAAGACAGAGACAAAGACAGAGACAAAGACGGAGACAAAGACAGAGACAAAGACAGAGACAAAGACAGAGACAAAGACAGAGACAAAGACGAGACAAAGACGAGACAAAGACAGAGACAAAGACAGAGACAAAGACGAGAGACAAAGACAGAGACAAAGACAGAGACAAAGACAGAGACAAAGACAGAGACAAAGACAGAGACAAAGACAGAGACAAAGACAGAGACAAAGACAGAGACAAAGACAGAGACAAAGACAGAGACAAAGACAGAGACAAAGACAGAGACAAAGACAGAGACAAAGACAGAGACAAAGACAGAGACAAAGACAGAGACAAAGACAGAGACAAAGACAGAGACAAAGACAGAGACAAAGACAGAGACAAAGACAGAGACAAAGACAGAGACAAAGACAGAGACAAAGACAGAGACAAAGACAGAGACAAAGACAGAGACAAAGACAGAGACAAAGACAGAGACAAAGACAGAGACAAAGACAGAGACAAAGACAGAGACAAAGACGGAGACAAAGACAGAGACAAAGACAGAGACAAAGACAGAGACAAAGACAGAGACAAAGACAGAGACAAAGACAGAGACAAAGACAGAGACAAAGACAGAGACAAAGACAGAGACAAAGACAGAGACAAAGACAGAGACAAAGACAGAGACAAAGACAGAGACAAAGACAGAGACAAAGACAGAGACAAAGACGAGACAAAGACGGAGACAAAGACAGAGACAAAGACAGAGACAAAGACAGAGACAAAGACAGAGACAAAGACAGAGACAAAGACAGAGACAAAGACAGAGACAAAGACAGAGACAAAGACAGAGACAAAGACAGAGACAAAGACAGAGACAAAGACGGAGACAAAGACAGAGACAAAGACAGAGACAAAGACGAGACAAGACGAGACAAAGACAGAGACAAAGACAGAGACAAAGACAGAGACAAAGACAGAGACAAAGACAGAGACAAAGACAGAGACAAAGACAGAGACAAAGACAGAGACAAAGACAGAGACAAAGACAGAGACAAAGACAGAGACAAAGACAGAGACAAAGACAGAGACAAAGACAGAGACAAAGACAGAGACAAAGACAGAGACAAAGACAGAGACAAAGACAGAGACAAAGACAGAGACAAAGACAGAGACAAAGACAGAGACAAAGACAGAGACAAGACGAGACAAAGACAGAGACAAAGACAGAGACAAAGACAGAGACAAAGACAGAGACAAAGACAGAGACAAAGACAGAGACAAAGACAGAGACAAAGACAGAGACAAAGACAGAGACAAAGACAGAGACAAAGACAGAGACAAAGACAGAGACAAAGACAGAGACAAAGACAGAGACAAAGACAGAGACAAAGACAGAGACAAAGACAGAGACAAAGACGGAGACAAAGACAGAGACAAAGACAGAGACAAAGACGGAGACAAAGACGGAGACAAAGACAGAGACAAAGACAGAGACAAAGACAGAGACAAAGACAGAGACAAAGACAGAGACAAAGACGGAGACAAAGACGGAGACAAAGACGGAGACAAAGACAGAGACAAAGACAGAGACAAAGACAGAGACAAAGACAGAGACAAAGACAGAGACAAAGACAGAGACAAAGACAGAGACAAAGACAGAGACAAAGACAGAGACAAGACAGAGACAAAGACAGAGACAAAGACAGAGACAAAGACAGAGACAAAGACAGAGACAAAGACAGAGACAAAGACAGAGACAAAGACAGAGACAAAGACAGAGACAAAGACAGAGACAAAGACAGAGACAAAGACAGAGACAAAGACAGAGACAAAGACAGAGACAAAGACAGAGACAAAGACGGAGACAAAGACAGAGACAAAGACAGAGACAAAGACGAGACAAAGACAGAGACAAAGACAGAGACAAAGACAGAGACAAAGACAGAGACAAAGACAGAGACAAAGACAGAGACAAAGACAGAGACAAAGACAGAGACAAAGACAGAGACAAAGACAGAGACAAAGACAGAGACAAAGACAGAGACAAAGACAGAGACAAAGACGGAGACAAAGACAGAGACAAGACGGACAAGAGACAGAGACAGAGACAGAGACAGAGACAGAGACAGAGACAAAGACAGAGACAAAGACAGAGACAAAGACAGAGACAAAGACAGAGACAAAGACAGAGACAAAGACGAGCAAAGACGAGACAAAGACAGAGACAAAGACAGAGACAAAGACAGAGACAAAGACAGAGACAAAGACAGAGACAAGACGAGACAAAGACGAGACAAAGACGGAGACAAAGACAGAGACAAAGACAGAGACAAAGACAGAGACAAAGACAGAGACAAAGACAGAGACAAAGACAGAGACAAAGACAGAGACAAAGACAGAGACAAAGACAGAGACAAAGACAGAGACAAAGACAGAGACAAAGACAGAGACAAAGACAGAGACAAAGACAGAGACAAAGACAGAGACAAAGACAGAGACAAAGACAGAGACAAAGACAGAGACAAAGACAGAGACAAAGACAGACAAGACAGAGACAAAGACAGAGACAAAGACAGAGACAAAGACAGAGACAAAGACAGAGACAAAGACAGAGACAAAGACAGAGACAAAGACAGAGACAAAGACAGAGACAAAGACAGAGACAAAGACAGAGACAAAGACAGAGACAAAGACAGAGACAAAGACAGAGACAAAGACAGAGACAAAGACAGAGACAAAGACGAGACAAAGACAGACAAGACAGAGACAAAGACAGAGACAAAGACAGAGACAAAGACAGAGACAAAGACAGAGACAAAGACAGAGACAAAGACAGAGACAAAGACAGAGACAAAGACGAGACAAAGACAGAGACAAAGACAGAGACAAAGACAGAGACAAAGACAGAGACAAAGACAGAGACAAAGACAGAGACAAAGACAGAGACAAAGACAGAGACAAAGACAGAGACAGAGACAAAGACAGAGACAAAGACAGAGACAAAGACAGAGACAAAGACAGAGACAAAGACAGAGACAAAGACAGAGACAAAGACAGAGACAAAGACAGAGACAAAGACAGAGACAAAGACAGAGACAAAGACAGAGACAAAGACAGAGACAAAGACAGAGACAAAGACGGAGACAAAGACGAGACAAAGACAGAGACAAAGACAGAGACAAAGACAGAGACAAAGACAGAGACAAAGACAGAGACAAAGACAGAGACAAAGACAGAGACAAAGACAGAGACAAAGACAGAGACAAAGACAGAGACAAAGACAGAGACAAAGACAGAGACAAAGACAGAGACAAAGACAGAGACAAAGACAGAGACAAAGACGGAGACAAAGACAGAGACAAAGACAGAGACAAAGACAGAGACAAAGACAGAGACAAAGACAGAGACAAAGACAGAGACAAAGACAGAGACAAAGACAGAGACAAAGACAGAGACAAAGACAGAGACAAAGACAGAGACAAAGACAGAGACAAAGACAGAGACAAAGACAGAGACAAAGACAGAGACAAAGACAGAGACAAAGACAGAGACAAAGACGGAGACAAAGACAGAGACAAAGACAGAGACAAAGACAGAGACAAAGACAGAGACAAAGACAGAGACAAAGACAGAGACAAAGACAGAGACAAAGACAGAGACAAAGACAGAGACAAAGACAGAGACAAAGACAGAGACAAAGACAGAGACAAAGACAGAGACAAAGACAGAGACAAAGACAGAGACAAAGACAGAGACAAAGACAGAGACAAAGACAGAGACAAAGACAGAGACAAAGACAGAGACAAAGACAGAGACAAAGACAGAGACAAAGACAGAGACAAAGACAGAGACAAAGACAGAGACAAAGACAGAGACAAAGACAGAGACAAAGACAGAGACAAAGACAGAGACAAAGACAGAGACAAAGACAGAGACAAAGACAGAGACAAAGACAGAGACAAAGACAGAGACAAAGACAGAGACAAAGACAGAGACAAAGACAGAGACAAAGACAGAGACAAAGACAGAGACAAAGACAGAGACAAAGACAGAGACAAAGACAGAGACAAAGACAGAGACAAAGACAGAGACAAAGACAGAGACAAAGACAGAGACAAAGACAGAGACAAAGACAGAGACAAAGACAGAGACAAAGACAGAGACAAAGACAGAGACAAAGACAGAGACAAAGACGGAGACAAAGACAGAGACAAAGACAGAGACAAAGACAGAGACAAGACAGACAAGACAGAGACAAAGACAGAGACAAAGACAGAGACAAAGACAGAGACAAAGACAGAGACAAAGACAGAGACAAAGACAGAGACAAAGACAGAGACAAAGACAGAGACAAAGACAGAGACAAAGACAGAGACAAAGACGAGACAAAGACAGAGACAAAGACAGAGACAAAGACAGAGACAAAGACAGAGACAAAGACAGAGACAAAGACAGAGACAAAGACGAGACAAAGACAGAGACAAAGACAGAGACAAAGACAGAGACAAAGACAGAGACAAGAGACAAAGACAGAGACAAAGACAGAGACAAAGACGGAGACAAAGACGGAGACAAAGACAGAGACAAAGACAGAGACAAAGACAGAGACAAAGACAGAGACAAAGACGGAGACAAAGACAGAGACAAAGACGAGACAAAGACGGAGACAAAGACAGAGACAAAGACAGAGACAAAGACAGAGACAAAGACAGAGACAAAGACAGAGACAAAGACAGAGACAAAGACAGAGACAAAGACAGAGACAAAGACAGAGACAAAGACAGAGACAAAGACAGAGACAAAGACAGAGACAAAGACAGAGACAAAGACAGAGACAAAGACAGAGACAAAGACAGAGACAAAGACAGAGACAAAGACAGAGACAAAGACAGAGACAAAGACGGAGACAAAGACAGAGACAAAGACAGAGACAAAGACAGAGACAAAGACAGAGACAAAGACAGAGACAAAGACAGAGACAAAGACGGAGACAAAGACAGAGACAAAGACAGAGACAAAGACAGAGACAAAGACAGAGACAAAGACAGAGACAAAGACAGAGACAAAGACAGAGACAAAGACAGAGACAAAGACAGAGACAAAGACAGAGACAAAGACAGAGACAAAGACAGAGACAAAGACGAGACAAAGACGAGACAAAGACAGAGACAAAGACAGAGACAAAGACAGAGACAAAGACAGAGACAAAGACAGAGACAAAGACGGAGACAAAGACAGAGACAAAGACAGAGACAAAGACAGAGACAAAGACAGAGACAAAGACAGAGACAAAGACAGAGACAAAGACGGAGACAAAGACAGAGACAAAGACAGAGACAAAGACAGAGACAAAGACAGAGACAAAGACGAGACAAAGACAGAGACAAAGACAGAGACAAAGACAGAGACAAAGACAGAGACAAAGACAGAGACAAAGACAGAGACAAAGACAGAGACAAAGACAGAGACAAAGACAGAGACAAAGACAGAGACAAAGACAGAGACAAAGACAGAGACAAAGACAGAGACAAAGACAGAGACAAAGACAGAGACAAAGACAGAGACAAAGACAGAGACAAAGACGAGACAAAGACAGAGACAAAGACAGAGACAAAGACAGAGACAAAGACAGAGACAAAGACAGAGACAAAGACAGAGACAAAGACAGAGACAAAGACAGAGACAAAGACAGAGACAAAGACAGAGACAAAGACAGAGACAAAGACAGAGACAAAGACAGAGACAAAGACAGAGACAAAGACGAGACAAAGAGACAAAGACAGAGACAAAGACAGAGACAAAGACAGAGACAAAGACGAGACAAAGACGAGACAAAGACAGAGACAAAGACAGAGACAAAGACAGAGACAAAGACAGAGACAAAGACGGAGACAAAGACAGAGACAAAGACAGAGACAAAGACAGAGACAAAGACAGAGACAAAGACGAGACAAAGACAGAGACAAAGACAGAGACAAAGACAGAGACAAAGACAGAGACAAAGACAGAGACAAAGACAGAGACAAAGACAGAGACAAAGACAGAGACAAAGACAGAGACAAAGACAGAGACAAAGACAGAGACAAAGACAGAGACAAAGACAGAGACAAAGACAGAGACAAAGACAGAGACAAAGACAGAGACAAAGACAGAGACAAAGACAGAGACAAAGACAGAGACAAAGACAGAGACAAAGACAGAGACAAAGACAGAGACAAAGACAGAGACAAAGACAGAGACAAAGACAGAGACAAAGACGGAGACAAAGACAGAGACAAAGACAGAGACAAAGACAGAGACAAAGACAGAGACAAAGACAGAGACAAAGACAGAGACAAAGACAGAGACAAAGACAGAGACAAAGACAGAGACAAAGACAGAGACAAAGACAGAGACAAAGACAGAGACAAAGACAGAGACAAAGACAGAGACAAAGAGAGAGACAAAGACGGAGACAAAGACGAAGACAAAGACAGAGACAGAGACAGAGACAAAGACAGAGACAAAGACAGAGACAAAGACAGAGACAAAAACTGAGACAAAGACAGAGAGAAAGACGGAGACAAAGACAGAGACAAAGACAGAGACAAAGACAGAGACAAAGACAGAGACAAAGACAGAGACAAAGACAGAGACAAAGACAGAGACAAAGACAGGGACAGAGACAGAGACAAAGACAGAGACAAAGACAGAGACAAAGACAGAGACAAAGACAGAGACAAAGACGGAGACAAAGACAGAGACAAAGAGAGAGACAAAGACAGAGACAAAGACAGAGACAAAGACAGAGACAAGACAAAGACAGAGACAAAGACAGAGACAAAGACAGAGACAAAGACAGAGACAAAGACAGAAACAGCGACGGAGACAAAGACAGAGACAAAGACAGAGACAAAGACAGAGACAAAGACAGAGACAAAGACAGAGACAAAGACAGAGACAAAGACAGAGACAAAGACAGAGACAAAGACAGAGACAAAGACAGAGACAAAGACAGAGACAAAGACAGAGACAAAGACAGAGACAAAGACAGAGACAAAGACAGAGACAAAGACAGAGACAAAGACAGAGACAAAGACAGAGACAAAGACAGAGACAAAGACAGAGACAAAGACAGAGACAAAGACAGAGACAAGACAGACAAAGACAGAGACAAAGACAGAGACAAAGACAGAGACAAAGACAGAGACAAAGACAGAGACAAAGACAGAGACAAAGACAGAGACAAAGACAGAGACAAAGACAGAGACAAAGACAGAGACAAAGACAGAGACAAAGACAGAGACAAAGACAGAGACAAAGACAGAGACAAAGACAGAGACAAAGACAGAGACAAAGACAGAGACAAAGACAGAGACAAAGACAGAGACAAAGACAGAGACAAAGACAGAGACAAAGACAGAGACAAAGACAGAGACAAAGACAGAGACAAAGACAGAGACAAAGACAGAGACAAAGACAGAGACAAAGACAGAGACAAAGACAGAGACAAAGACAGAGACAAAGACAGAGACAAAGACAGAGACAAAGACAGAGACAAAGACAGAGACAAAGACAGAGACAAAGACAGAGACAAAGACAGAGACAAAGACAGAGACAAAGACAGAGACAAAGACAGAGACAAAGACAGAGACAAAGACAGAGACAAAGACAGAGACAAAGACAGAGACAAAGACAGAGACAAAGACAGAGACAAAGACAGAGACAAAGACAGAGACAAAGACAGAGACAAAGACAGAGACAAAGACAGAGACAAAGACAGAGACAAAGACAGAGACAAAGACAGAGACAAAGACAGAGACAAAGACAGAGACAAAGACAGAGACAAAGACAGAGACAAAGACAGAGACAAAGACAGAGTGAAAGACGGAGACAAAGACGGAGACAAAGACAGAGACAAAGACAGAGACAAAGACAGAGACAAAGACAGAGACAAAGACAGAGACAAAGACAGAGACAAAGACAGAGACAAAGACAGAGACAAAGACAGAGACAAAGACAGAGACAAAGACAGAGACAAAGACAGAGACAAAGACAGAGACAAAGACAGAGACAAAGACAGAGACAAAGACAGAGACAAAGACAGAGACAAAGACAGAGACAAAGACAGAGACAAAGACAGAGACAAAGACAGAGACAAAGACAGAGAGAAAGACAGAGACAAAGACGAGACAAAGACGAGACAAGACAGAGACAAAGACAGAGACAAAGACAGAGACAAAGACAGAGACAAAGACAGAGACAAAGACAGAGACAAAGACAGAGACAAAGACAGAGACAAAGACAGAGACAAAGACAGAGACAAAGACAGAGACAAAGACAGAGACAAAGACAGAGACAAAGACAGAGACAAAGACAGAGACAAAGACAGAGACAAAGACAGAGACAAAGACAGAGACAAAGACGGAGACAAAGACAGAGACAAAGACGGAGACAAAGACAGAGACAAAGACAGAGACAAAGACAGAGACAAAGACAGAGACAAAGACAGAGACAAAGACAGAGACAAAGACAGAGACAAAGACAGAGACAAAGACAGAGACAAAGACGAGACAAAGACGAGACAAAGACAGAGACAAAGACGGAGAGAAAGACAGAGACAAAGACAGAGACAAAGACAGAGACAAAGACAGAGACAAAGACAGAGACAAAGACAGAGACAAAGACAGAGACAAAGACAGAGACAGAGACAAAGACAGAGACAAAGACAGAGACAAACACAGAGACAAAGACAGAGACAAAGACAGAGACAAAGACAGAGACAAAGACAGAGACAAAGACAGAGACAAAGACAGAGACAAAGACAGAGACAAAGACAGAGACAAAGACAGAGACAAAGACAGAGACAAAGACAGAGACAAAGACAGAGACAAAGACAGAGACAAAGACAGAGACAAAGACAGAGACAAAGACAGAGACAAAGACAGAGACAAAGACAGAGACAAAGACAGAGACAAAGACAGAGACAAAGACGAGACAAAGACAGAGACAAAGACAGAGACAAAGACAGAGACAAAGACAGAGACAAAGACGAGACAAAGACGGAGACAAAGACAGAGACAAAGACAGAGACAAAGACAGAGACAAAGACAGAGACAAAGACAGAGACAAAGACAGAGACAAAGACAGAGACAAGACAGAGACAAAGACCGAGAGAAAGACAGAGACATATGACAGAGACAAAGGCAGAGACAAAGATAGAGGCAAAGCCGGACACCTAATACAGAGACAAAGAGACAAAGACAGAGACAAAGACAGAGACAAAGACAGAGACAAAGACAGAGACAAAGAAAGAGACAAAGACAGAGACAAAGACAGAGACAAAGACAGAGACAAAGACAGAGACAAAGACAGAGACAAAGACAGAGACAAAGACAGAGACAAAGACAGAGACAAAGACAGAGACAAAGACAGAGACAAAGACAGAGACAAAGACAGAGACAAAGACAGAGACAAAGACAGAGACAAAGACAGAAACAAAGACAGAGACAAAGACAGAGACAAAGACAGAGACAAAGACAGAGACAAAGACAGAGACAAAGACAGAGACAAAGACAGAGACAAAGACAGAGACAAAGACAGAGACAAAGACAGAGACAAAGACAGAGACAAAGACAGAGACAAAGACAGAGACAAAGGCAGAGACAAAGGCAGAGGCAAAGACAGAGACAAAGACAGAGACAAAGACAGAGACAAAGACAGAGACAAAGACAGAGACAAAGACAGAGACAAAGACAGAGACAAAGACAGAGACAAAGACAGAGACAAAGACGGAGACAAAGACGGAGACAAAGACAGAGACAAAGACAGAGACAAAGACGAGACAAAGACAGAGACAAAGACAGAGACAAAGACAGAGACAAAGACAGAGACAAAGACAGAGACAAAGACAGAGACAAAGACAGAGACAAAGACAGAGACAAAGACAGAGACAAAGACAGAGACAAAGACGGAGACATAGACAGACAGAGACAGAGACAGAGACAGAGACAAAGACAGAGACAAAGACAGAGACAAAGACAGAGACAGAGACAAAGACAGAGACAAAGACAGAGACAAAGACAGAGACAAAGACAGAGACAAAGACAGAGACAAAGACAGAGACAAAGACAGAGACAAAGACAGAGACAAAGACAGAGACAAAGACAGAGACAAAGACAGAGACAAAGACAGAGACAAAGACAGAGACAAAGACAGAGACAAAGACAGAGACAAAGACGAGACAAAGACAGAGACAAAGACAGAGACAAGACGAGACAAAGACAGAGGCAAAGACAGAGACAAAGACAGAGACAAAGACAGAGACAAAGACAGAGACAAAGACAGAGACAAAGACAGAGACAAAGACAGAGACAAAGACAGAGACAAAGACAGAGACAAAGACAGAGACAAAGACAGAGACACAGACAAAGACAGAGACAAAGACAGAGACAAAGACAGAGACAAAGACAGAGACAAAGACAGAGACAAAGACACAGACAAAGACAGAGACAAAGACAGAGACAAAGACAGAGACAAAGACAGAGACAAAGACAGAGACAAAGACAGAGACAAAGACAGAGACAAAGACAGAGACAAAGACACAGACAAAGACAGAGACAAAGACAGAGACAAAGACAGAGACAAAGACAGAGACAAAGACAGAGACAAAGACAGAGACAAAGACAGAGACAAAGACAGAGACAAAGACAGAGACAAAGACAGAGACAAAGACAGAGACAAAGACGAGACAAAGACGGAGACAAAGACAGAGACAAAGACAGAGACAAAGACGGAGACAAAGACGAGACAAAGACAGAGACAAAGACAGAGACAAAGACAGAGACAAAGACGGAGACAAAGACGAGACAAAGACAGAGACAAAGACGAGACAAAGACAGAGACAAAGACAGAGACAAAGACAGAGACAAAGACGAGACAAAGACAGAGACAAAGACAGAGACAAAGACAGAGACAAAGACAGAGACAAAGACAGAGACAAAGACAGAGACAAAGACAGAGACAAAGACAGAGACAAAGACAGAGACAAAGACAGAGACAAAGACAGAGACAAAGACAGAGACAAAGACAGAGACAAAGACAGAGACAAAGACAGAGACAAAGACGAGACAAAGACGGAGACAAAGACAGAGACAAAGACAGAGACAAAGACAGAGACAAAGACAGAGACAAGACGGAGACAAAGACGAGACAAAGACAGAGACAAAGACGGAGACAAAGACAGAGACAAAGACAGAGACAAAGACAGAGACAAAGACAGAGACAAAGACAGAGACAAAGACAGAGACAAAGACAGAGACAAAGACAGAGACAAAGACAGAGACAAAGACGAGACAGAGACAAAGACAGAGACAAAGACAGAGACAAAGACAGAGACAAAGACGGAGACAAAGACAGAGACAAAGACAGAGACAAAGACAGAGACAAAGACAGAGACAAAGACAGAGACAAAGACAGAGACAAAGACAGAGACAAAGACAGAGACAAAGACAGAGACAAAGACAGAGACAAAGACAGAGACAAAGACAGAGACAAAGACAGAGACAAAGACAGAGACAAAGACAGAGACAAAGACAGAGACAAAGACAGAGACAAAGACAGAGACAAAGACAGAGACAAAGACAGAGACAAAGACAGAGACAAAGACAGAGACAAAGACAGAGACAAAGACAGAGACAAAGACAGAGACAAAGACAGAGACAAAGACAGAGACAAAGACAGAGACAAAGACAGAGACAAAGACAGAGACAAAGACAGAGACAAAGACAGAGACAAAGACAGAGACAAAGACAGAGACAAAGACAGAGACAAAGACAAAGACAAAGACAGAGACAAAGACAGAGACAAAGACAGAGACAAAGACAGAGACAAAGACAGAGACAAAGACAGAGACAAAGACAGAGACAAAGACAGAGACAAAGACACAGACAAAGACAGAGACAAAGACAGAGCCAAAGACAGAGACAAAGACAGAGACAAAGACAGAGACAAAGACAGAGACAAAGACAGAGACAAAGACAGAGACAAAGACAGAGACAAAGACAGAGACAAAGACAGAGACAAAGACAGAGACAAAGACAGAGACAAAGACAGAGACAAAGACAGAGGCAAAGACAGAGACAAAGACAGAGACAAAGACAGAGACAAAGACAGAGACAAAGACAGAGACAAAGACAGAGACAAAGACAGAGACAAAGACAGAGACAAAGACAGACACAAAGACAGAGACAAAGACAGAGACAAAGACAGAGACAAAGACAGAGACAAAGACAGAGACAAAGACAGAGACAAAGACAGAGACAAAGACAGAGACAAAGACAGAGACAAAGACAGAGACAAAGACAGAGACAAAGACAGAGACAAAGACAGAGACAAAGACAGAGACAAAGACAGAGACAAAGACAGAGACAAAGACAGAGACAAAGACAGAGACAAAGACAGAGACAAAGACAGAGACAAAGACAGAGACAAAGACAGAGACAAAGACAGAGACAAAGACAGAGACAAAGACAGAGACAAAGACAGAGACAAAGACAGAGACAAAGACGGAGACAAAGACAGAGACAAAGACAGAGACAAAGACGGAGAAAAAAGACAGAGACAAAGACAGAGACAAGACAGAGACAAAGACAGAGACAAAGACAGAGACAAAGACAGAGACAAAGACAGAGACAAAGACAGAGACAAAGACAGAGACAAAGACAGAGACAAAGACGGAGACAAAGACAGAGACAAAGACAGAGACAAAGACAGAGACAAAGACAGAGACAAAGACAGAGACAAAGACAGAGACAAAGACAGAGACAAAGACAGAGACAAAGACAGAGACAAAGACAGACAAAGACGAGACAAAGACAGAGACAAAGACAGAGACAAAGACAGAGACAAAGACAGAGACAAAGACAGAGACAAAGACAGAGACAAAGACAGAGACAAAGACAGAGACAAAGACAGAGACAAAGACAGAGACAAAGACAGAGACAAAGACAGAGACAAGACGAGACAAAGACGAGACAAAGACAGAGACAAAGACAGAGACAAAGACAGAGACAAGACGAGACAAAGACAGAGACAAAGACAGAGACAAAGACAGAGACAAAGACAGAGACAAAGACAGAGACAAAGACAGAGACAAAGACAGAGACAAAGACAGAGACAAAGACAGAGACAAAGACAGAGACAAAGACAGAGACAAAGACAGAGACAAAGACAGAGACAAGACGAGACAAAGACGGAGACAAAGACAGAGACAAAGACAGAGACAAAGACAGAGACAAAGACAGACAAGACAGAGACAAAGACAGAGACAAAGACAGAGACAAAGACAGAGACAAAGACAGAGACAAAGACAGAGACAAAGACAGAGACAAAGACGAGACAAAGACGGAGACAAAGACAGAGACAAAGACAGAGACAAAGACAGAGACAAAGACAGAGACAAAGACGAGACAAAGACAGAGACAAAGACAGAGACAAAGACAGAGACAAAGACAGAGACAAAGACAGAGACAAAGACAGAGACAATGACAGAGACAAAGACAGAGACAAAGACAGAGACAAAGACAGAGACAAAGACAGAGACAAAGACAGAGACAAAGACAGAGGCAAAGGCTGAGACAAAGGCAGAGGCAAAGACTGAGACAAAGACAGAGACAAAGACAGAGACAAAGACAGAGACAAAGACAGAGACAAAGACAGAGACAAAGACAGAGACAAGACAGAGACAAAGACAGAGACAAAGACAGAGACAAAGACAGAGACAAAGACAGAGACAAAGACAGAGACAAAGACAGAGACAAAGACAGAGACAAAGACAGAGACAAAGACAGAGACAAAGACAGAGACAAAGACAGAGACAAAGACAGAGACAAAGACAGAGACAAAGACAGAGACAAAGACAGAGACAAAGACAGAGACAAAGACAGAGACAAAGACAGAGACAAAGACAGAGACAAAGACAGAGACAAAGACGAGACAAAGACAGAGACAAAGACAGAGACAAAGACAGAGACAAAGACAGAGACAAAGACAGAGACAAAGACACAGACAAAGACAGAGACAAAGACAGAGACAAAGACAGAGACCAAGACAGAGACAAAGACAGAGACAAAGACAGAGACAAAGACAGAGACAAAGACAGAGACAAAGACAGAGACAAAGACAGAGACAAAGACAGAGACAAAGACAGAGACAAAGACAGAGACACAGAGACAGAGACAAAGAGACAAAGACAGAGACAAAGACAGAGACAAAGACAGAGACAAAGACAGAGACAAAGAAAGAGACAAAGACAGAGACAAAGACAGAGACAAAGACAGAGACAAGACGAGACAAAGACGAGACAAAGACAGAGACAAAGACAGAGACAAAGACAGAGACAAAGACAGAGACAAAGACAGAGACAAAGACAGAGACAAAGACAGAGACAAAGACAGAGACAAAGACAGAGACAAAGACAGAGACAAAGACAGAGACAAAGACAGAGACAAAGACAGAGACAAAGACGGAGACAAAGACAGAGACAAAGACAGAGACAAAGACAGAGACAAAGACAGAGACAAAGACAGAGACAAAGACAGAGACAAAGACAGAGACAAAGACAGAGACAAAGACAGAGACAAAGACAGAGACAAAGACAGAGACAAAGACAGAGACAAAGACAGAGACAAAGACAGAGACAAAGACAGAGACAAAGACAGAGACAAAGACAGAGACAAAGACAGAGACAAAGACAGAGACAAAGACAGAGACAAAGACAGAGACAAAGACAGAGACAAAGACAGAGACAAAGACAGAGACAGAGACAAAGACAGAGACAAAGACAGAGACAAAGACAGAGACAAAGACAGAGACAAAGACAGAGACAAAGACAGAGACAAAGACAGACACAAAGACAGAGACAAAGACAGAGACAAAGACAGAGACAAAGACAGAGACAAAGACAGAGACAAAGACAGAGACAAAGACAGAGACAAAGACAGAGACAAAGACAGAGAGAAAGACAGAGACAAAGACAGAGACAAAGACAGAGACAAAGACAGAGACAAAGACAGAGACAAAGACAGAGACAAAGACAGAGACAAAGACAGAGACAAAGACAGAGACAAAGACGGAGACAAAGACGGAGACAAAGACAGAGACAAAGACCGAGACAAAGACAGAGACAAAGACAGAGACAAAGACAGAGACAAAGACAGAGACAAAGACAGAGACAAAGACAGAGACAAAGACAGAGACAAAGAAAGAGACAAAGACAGAGACAAAGACAGAGACAAAGACAGAGACAAAGACAGAGACAGAGACAGAGACAGAGACAAAGACAGAGACAAAGACAGAGACAAAGACAGAGACAAAGACAGAGACAAAGACGGAGACAAAGACAGAGACAAAGACAGAGACAAAGGCAGAGACAAAGACAGAGACAAAGACAGAGACAAGA